>JBAMAX010003446.1:0-140226 GCA_037043745.1 Chymomyza amoena
GTCAAGAGACTTCTCAGGACAAAGAAGGTGCGCTGCAAACAGACAAAAGCTAAATGCTTTGACATCTAGCCGGAACGCTACACATGCTCTGGTCTACGCTTGGGAAAAAAGGGTCACACTGTGATGGCAACTAGTGACCGAACTAGTTGGTTCTTTTTAAAAATTTAGAGCCATCAAATTTGATGTGTAATCTCAGGTGAGTCAAGAGACTTCTCAGGACGGAAAGGTGCGCTGCAAACAGACAAAAGCTAAATGCTTTGACATCTAGCCGGAATGCTACACATGCTCTGGTCTACGCTTGGGAAAAAAGGGTCACACTGTGATGGCAACTAGTGAGCGAACTAGTTGGTTCTTCTTAAAAATTTAGAGCCATCAAATTTGATGTGTAATCTCATGTGAGTCAAGAGACTCTCAGACGGAAAGGTGCACTGCAAACAGACAAAAGCTAAATGCTTTGACATCTAGCCGAAATGCGACACATGGGAAAAAAGGGTCACACTGTGAGCGAACTAACTGGTTCTTTTTACAAATTTAGGACCATTAAATTTGATGTCTAATCTCATGTGAGCCTAGTCAACACATAAACAATGACATTCTGCTTAGAACCATTTTCTTTTACGCACGCTTACAATTCGCAACTAAGCTATGCGCTTTTTTGTGACCATCTTAAATGTACATCTGCTCATCTGTCATTTTTACGATAACTGACAGTTCTTTTTGAAAATTTCAAATTCTAGTAGGTCTGTACGTTATTGTCACTATAATTTGTCTTTGGTTCATTCTATGTTTTATTTTTGTTCCGAACACAACCAAAAATTCCAAATTTTAATGTGCAAAAAAGTTTTTACAAAAAAATAAAGTCACGTTACGTAAGCATTGTCTTGGTGTAGAGTTCCAATTCACTTTCCGGTATGTGAAAACGATTTTCTTTTCGCCATAACTATATTCTTGTATTTTCAGATCATGTTGAAAAATATTTCGATGGACGTCTTACCGCTCAAGCGAGTTGTCAAGTCTGGCGTTATTAAAATGTTTACAATTTACAGAACTACATTCCGTCTGCTAAAACTGCGCCTGGTTCTGGCTCCAAGAGGTGTGAAATTTTCACCGGGCTTTATCTTTGCCACTCGAATTCCCATCAGCCGCTACAAAAAAAAGAGCTATTTAGTGCCAAGCTTTAGAAACGCTCAAATAAGAAAAACAATGTTTAAAAAATATGCCTTAAAGGAAAAATCCGTTGATAAGATACTGCTTGCTGAAAATGCACACAAGGCTGAAGGAAACGCAACCGGAACCGGAACCGGTACTACTTGCACTGAGGTGTAGACTGAACAAGAGTTGGAACTTAATGGCAAAGTTTGCGAATATCCAGGCAAGCAAACATCAAATGATTTTATAATGCTTACTTAAACGTCAAAAAACAAAAAAAAAAATATTACCTTAAAAGATTTTAAAATGATTTGTGACAAATATAGATTTTAATAAACAAAAATATTAGCCGAATTTTTATCAATAGGCTCACAAAATCTAAAGACTTTTATTTTCGGCTCCCATAAAGCAAAAATAAATCACTGCCCACTTGGTCGGGCAGAGTTGCAAAAAGGCAAAAGCGCCCAACGACAATTTGTATTAAAAAAAATATAATACAGTCGAGGCGGTACTCGAGTCAGTAAGACTACCTTCAATTAGAATCCCCATAAGTCGTCACCCTTTAGCCACGCAACACTCTTGCTCCAGTAGCGCTGCATCATTATCGTCCTCACCGCCGAGTCTAGATGAAATCGTTCTTGCCATCAACGATCTAAAGCCTAGGAAAGCCTCAGGCGGTGATACGATCCCTCCTGAAATCCTCAAAGCGGACCCATTAATAACGGCTCGCTATTTGGACCCTCTCTTTAAGGCGATTTGGCGTGACGAGAAACTACCAGATGAGTGGATGACGGGTATCCTGGTCAAAGTTCCCAAGAAAGGAGACCTCTCGTTATGCAAAAATTACACAGGCATTACTCTCATCAGCATCCCATCGAAAATTTTGTCCAGACTGCTACTAAATAGGTTGCAAGCACATCTAGAGCGATCTTTACGTAAGCAACAAGCGGGTTTCCGATCAAATAGATCTTTATCATCATGGAGCAACTAAATGAATGGCAGTCCAATGCTCATGCCTGCTTTGTTGATTTCAGCACCGCGTTTGACAGCATAAGCAGAGTTTGTATCTGGAACTCGCTTTACGCCAGAGGTGTCCCGAGTAAACTTGTTAACATCATCAAAGCTCACTATGATGGGTTTGAATGCAGAGTTTTACACAACAAACAACTATCCGGCCCGATTTGCCCCAAAACCGGCGTAAAGCAGGGTTGCCTCATGTCTCCGCTGTAATTCTTTACTGTTCTCGAAGACGTGTTGAACAAAGCGTTAACAGGAAAACATGGTGTACCCTGGAATTTTAACGAACATCTTGAAGAACTAGCATACGCCGACGACATCGCCCTCCTTGCCGTCAAAAGGTCGGACCTGCAGTTGAACCTGGAACCTTGAAAATAAACGTTAACAAGACCGAATTTATCTCGAACTGCGACGATAATAACGTTTATGGGAAAGGACTCAATCTCAAACACGATTTTTGCTACCTTGGCAGCAAAATAACTGCAGCAGGCGGTTCATCCGCTGACATCACCAAGCGTATAAACAAAGCCCGCGGTGCCTTCACACTACTAAACAACATCTGGTCATCTAACGCGATATCGGTTCCAACGTAAAATGCGTCCTGTTATATGCTTGCGAGTCCTGGTCGCTTACATCGGTTCTGATCCGGAAACTGCAAACCTTTGTCAACTCATGCTTACGAAAAATCTTAAGGATTTGGTGGCCACGCACCATTTCTAATGCGGAATTACTGAAAGCCACTAATGAGCTTCCTATTGAATTAATAATCAAACGCCGGGTAGATCGGGCACACCCTTCGCAAAGACACCTGCGAAATCTGTAGAGCTGCGCTTTCATGGAACCCACAAGGCGCAAGAAGCCGTGGAAGACCAACAACATCTTCGCGTCGCATGGTGGATGCTGACCTTCGGGACTCCCATACAGAATGGAATAGCCTCAAACAACTTGCAAAAAATCGGTCGGCCTTCAATTCTTTTGTTTTGGCCCTACGCTCCACCCGGAGTTAGAGGAACTTATATATATATAAGGCGTCATGGGGTTTGGCTGTTTTTTATATACCTCACATGTGTTGTTATGGTACAAAATTCAGTTACTGATTCTTCACTTTTTTAAAAAAAATAAAAAAAAACTCAAATCACCCATCTGGCACTTCTGCCCGACAAAGTGCACGCCCTAACTTCAAAATCGATCGAATGTCAAACTTGTCCACTTTCAAACTCTGTCCACTAATCTCTGCAACCATTTTTCACTTTTACACAAAAAAAAAAAAAACATCAGTCGCGTATTTGGGCATAAATGCAAAAAAAGTGAACACGGTGAAACGAAGGCCAAAGTGCTCAACTTTAAGCTGCTTTGACTTTTTGACCGCCAACTTGAGTTTTTTGCCCACAGTGCTTTAGTTATTTAAAGTCAAATGTTAAATGCACAAAAATGCCAAAATTCTCCGAACTCTAATTACTGTTTTATTATTTAAGAATATATGTATATGAGTTATATAGTATATAAGGAAGTATGTATATAAAGTATGTATCTGTATCTTTGTTTGTCACTGACATTATCGTTTGTTTATGCTGCCATCATTAGTACTTTTACTTTATGCTTCCGCCATTGTTGCTTCTGCTTCTGCTTCAACTTCTTTTTGCCACTTTCGTGCGTATTTTTACTGTCTGCTTTACTTCCGCTTGATGCGTTGACTGTCGCTCTTCCCTGACATTTCGTTGTTCGTTCCTTGTTCCCCTCTTTAGTTCCGTCTTTTCCATTCCATCACTTCTCATCTGTTCTTTTTTTTTCTGTTCTGTTTTTTTTTTCTTGTCGTGCTGTTCACAATGTTGACAATTAAGTTAAACTTGTTTTTCTTGCTGCGTTTCGTTTTGCCAATTTTATTTGTGTGCCTGCTTTCGTGTTCTGGCAAGTTTCAGACTGCTTTGTTTAAGCAGTGCCCCACCCCCCTCCTCGTCATCCGCCATCCCCCAGCCCCATCTGAATTCCTGAATTTTATAGAGTAGTAGTAGAAGCTACTTCGCTGCTATAAGTGGCGTAGATAGATTTTTCATCTAAGAAGGGATAGAAGTTGGATAGAAATGGTCGCTGGTCTAACCAGACGTGATTAAGGGCTCTATGAGATACGTCCCTTGTTGTTCTGCTACTATCGGGTAAGGACGCTACAAAAGTAGACCGATAGAAACAGCAAACGACGCCATATTTTTTGCCGCTCTCTTGACATTTCTCTTCAGTAAGGTTTGCCATTTCATCATGAAAAAATATTCGATCCAACAACGAGTCGAAATTATTAATTAGTCATTGGCCTCAACTTTAAGAGCGCTACGTCCAATTTATGATCGCCATAATTGTCCTGCCAGATCAACAATTGAGCGTCTAGTGGAAAAATTTGAATCCACCAGCACAGTGCAAAACGTTCCCGTGCCAGTGAGACAAAAAAGTGCCCGTAGTGTCGAGAATATGGCAGCAATGTTCTAGCGCTTCAATTGAGGAAGACCTAAATCAGTCTCTCACACGTCGTTCTCAAGCGTTGGGCATCTTTGTGACGTCATTGTGGCGAATTTTGCGAAAAGATATTGGCCTACATCCTAACAAGATCAAATTGACGCAAGAACTGAAGCCGCTTGACCACCAGATAGAAGCGTAGTATGTTCCTGAATTGGGCTGAGCAACAACTTGAAAATGATCCGGTTTATCATCGGAAAATCATTTCAAGCGATGAGGCTCATTTCTGGCTGGAAGGCTTCATCATTAAGCAAAATATGCATTATTATTAGCAGTAATCCACACGTGCTCCATGAGTCACCATTGCATTCCGAAAAAATTACGGTTTGGTGCGGTTTTTGGCCGGCGGCGTCATTGGGCCGTACTTTTTCCGTGTTAATCAAGACCGGCACGTTACTGTAAATGGGAATCGCTACCGCTCAATGATAACCGAATTGGATGATATAGACTTGGGCAATATGTGTTTTCAACAGGACAACGCCATAAGCCACACAGCGAATGTCACAATCGATTTATTGAAAACCAAGTTTGGTAAACTGGTTGGTGTTATCTCACGAAATGGCCCAGTCAATTGACCGCCTCGGTCGTGCGTTTTGACGCCGTTAGATTAATTCCTGTGGGGCTACGTCAAGTCCATGGTCTATGCCAACAAGCCAGCGATGATTAATGAATTTCGTACGAATATCGAACGTGAAATTGCAGCAGAATCGGCCGACTTATGCTTGAAAACCGTCATAAATTGGGTTCAGCGTCTGGACTTCTGCAAGCGTGCCCATGCAAAAGAAATCGAGTTCCATACATAATGACATCAAATGTACTTTCATAGGAATAAAGAATTTCATCGGTATCCAAAACCTTTTTGTTTTATTTAAACACTTTTGTAGCGCTCCTATTGAAAAACCCTTTAGTTCTTTTATTTCATCTACCTTTGGATAAGGCTTCGAAAAGATTTTTTATGCCGTAAGGGTTCCTCACAAAGAGTTGGGCCACTGCGAGCATAAGATCTTTAGTACCATACCCATAAAATACGGCAAAACATCTTCTGCTTTCCGCTTGAATAGCAGTAGGTCTTTTGTTGGTATTGACCTAAGATGGAAGAGACCAATCCGTTCCTTTACCATGTGACAGGCTCTGTCCCATACCAGCGCTGGGCAGTCACCTAGAATATGTCTCGTGATTTCATCGTCCTCAAGACAGAGTCTGCACTCTGAAGAGTCCAAAAGACAAATTTTTAAGTAGATGGTATCTAACAGTGTGGTGGCCAGATAGATATGCTACCAGGAGTTTTAAGTCCGCTCTATCAAGAACTTTTGTCTTGATCATATCCAGAGGCTTGACAAGCACTTTGGCTTGACGTAGCCTCGGCAAAGAGAACCCGTATCTCCTATGTTCTCCAGCCCATTTGTTTACAACAGAACGCCGCAGGAGATGTAGTCAGGATGGAGGGACACGTGCTGGATCCACTCCTGAGCATCCACGTACCCAACATAGCACGACTTTCTTCCAAGAGGACAGGGCTTGGAGGTAATTATGGCATTCTTTAACCATCCTGGAGGAGATGCTCCAATGATGATAATGCCCTAATAGCAACTTGGCCATCTGAGTAAATACAGATGTTTGCTCCACTAGTTCCCTTGTGAAGAATACTATGGGCCGGATCTCTATGGCATTAATCTCTGCTTGAAAGACGCTGGGCCAGATGCCCATTGCAGTAAAGATTCTGGTGTTGGGTCCAACGAGCTCTACACCTACACCCTTCTCAGTTTTGGAACCATTCGTCATCATTATTGTCACCGGAGGTTTCCACAAGGGCTGCCAACAGGCCAAGTCTGTTGACTTGGGAGAAAAGTGGATTTGATAATAATAGAATGCAAAAAATATTGACAACATTTTTTTTAACTTTAAGAAGTACCTTCTAATGATTATGGAAGCACTCCTGACATTCGCACAACAATTTTTAACTTAAAATAACATTGCGTATACGTAGCTTAAAAAACATATCTATTCCTTGAAATAAGATTTAAGTCTTCTTGGATTCAATAATAATAGCATGCCTTGCGTATACGTAATTTTTTAGAAGTTTCAGTTTTTTATTGTACATATTTTACAAGACGAGAAATTTTGGTTTGGTATTAAAACTTGTTGGATTTGATAATAATAGCAGGCATAACATTAACCCTATTTTTTTTAATTGAGACTACTTTGCGTATGGGTTTTATTGTTAAGAAAATCCTTTTAGTTCACTCTACTAGTTTCTGATAAACGCTCAAAAATTTTATTAGCTAAGCTGGAGATATCATAAAAGGGGAAACCCAAGAAAAGGCTAACATTATCAGGCAGCTTAGTTAGAGATTTAGAGCGTATCTTGTTGAATCAAATTTTTTAATAATCGAATTCTAAAAATTCATTTATCAAAAATTTTATGAAGATGTCCGAAAAAGTATGCTATGATTTTTTTAAATCTTCAAAAGAAGAGCTTCATTCCATACAGGGCTAAGGGGGCGGGAAAATAGCGAAATTCCCATACATTTGAACGTTTTTTACAAAATTCTTGAAATAAAACTAGCTCAGTTTTAAATCTTATAAACAATTATGACTTCAATGCGTATACGTAATTTTATTTAGAATTTTTAGCATTTCTGAAATTATGAGATAAAATTATAATAAAAAGGGCGGGGAAGGGGAAGAATGAAAATTTCTATTTAGTTCTAAATCTTGTTGGATCAGTAAAATGAAAGCAGGCATTATATTTAGACAAAATATTTACAAATATGACTTCAATGCGTATACGTTATTTTATTTAGAATGCTTAATCATTTCTTGCAGTTTTAAAAAATACCTTTTGTTTTTGATAATGATAGCAGGCATAATATTTTCACTAAATTTTCATTCTATCAGCATTACGCATGAGAGAGGCGAAAGAATTGAATGATCAGGAATTTGGTCACGCAAAGATTCTTAAGCAGAATCCACTCATTGCCAAGAGTACAGACTACTGCATACCGTAGTTAAATTTCACAACCAAATTCAGAGCCCATATTCCAACCAGGGAGGAGTGGAATTTAGGTGTATCAGGGTCAGCTGGCTCGATAAAGATATATACGGACGGTTCCAAGCTAGTCGACCATGTAGGCGGAGGCGTCTAAGTTGAGGAACTCAACGTTAGAACGGCTTTCCGACTCCCAGATCAGTGCAGTATCTTTCAGGCAGAGGTCATTGCAATCCAGGAGACTCTGACAACAAAAAGAAACCTAAAGTACGGAATAAGAACATCTGTATCTATTCGGACAGCCAGGCGGCTATTAAGTCCCTAGCTACAACGACTTCGTGCATGACGTCAGTGAATAACTGCAGCTTGTCTCTGGGGTAGATGGCTGAGCAGTTTCCAATTCACCTCATATGGGTACCAGGACATAGGGACAACGAGGACAACTGTATTGCGGATGAACTGGTTAGATAAGGAACTACCAGCATCTTCTTTCAAAATAAGGAAGGCCTGGGTATACCCAAGGCCAGCTGCAAACTGAGAATACGAAATTTTTGCGCTCTCTGTGCAAACCAAACGTGGAATCGGACATCGAACATCTGTAGGATCTCGCCACAAACCTGGCCGACATACCTCTGAATAGAGCCCGGTGCTCAACATTTATCTGTGCTATCACAGGAGACTGGCTGGTGGGAAATCACGCATCCAGGCTGAATGCTCCCCACCATGACTTCTGTGGAAGCTGTGGCGATGAGGAGGAGCTGGAGACAGTGGAAGACGTTTACTGTCATTGCCCAGGGCTGGGCAGGAAAAGATTCCGGTTCCTAAGGTCACACTGTCTTGATGAATTATCGCAGCTCTCCGAACAGAGTCCAAAATGCCTCTTATGGTTTATTCAGGGTGCCGGATGGCTGTCTCACCTCATGTAGAGGACCACTTAAGTGGGGAAGAGTGTTGAATAGCTCACTGAAGCGGTATCACAATGGGACTATTCTTGGCCTAAGTGAATTGAGACGAAGGTCCCAACTGCTGCCCTAACCTAACCTAAAACCTAGGTTAGGTTAGGTTACGCTTGCTGGCCACACAAGCCTAGCATAGACCTTTTGGTCCTTAGCTGTGCCAGGTTAGAAGGTTATTATGCGAAGTGATGGTCGGTTAAAAATTTTACTTTTTTGGCGAAATTAAGTAGACGGTCAACTTGCAGCCTGGCCACCTCTTCTAGACCGACAAACGCTGGTTCTCCTAGGGTAGCCACGCGATGTCTAGAGATGGCTGGGCAGTCGCAAAGTACGTGTGTTAGGGTCTCAGGGACTTCCGGATCCCTGCAGATCCTGCATAATTCGCTTGCCGTTAGTCCCACCTAAAACTTAACCTACACTAAATTTTTGAAAATATGACTACATTGCGTATACATAATTTTTTTTAAAGAAGTTTCATTCGTTGCAACCTTCAAAATTCTTGAAACAAAAGCTGGCTCAGTTCTAAAACTTTTGGATTTGATAACACATTTTCAATAAATAATTGAAAGCATGACAGCATTGCGTATACGTAATTTTATTTAGAATTCCCATCGTTTCTCATACTTTTGAAATTATTATATTATTAGTTTCGAATAATTTTTTATAGAATATGAGCCAATCAAGGCCGAGCTAGGAACATTGCTGGCGATAAATCCAAATCAACTTGTTAGCAATCAAAAAATAATGATTTACATTTAGAACGAGAAATTTTTCAAAATATTTGTTCGTAAACGATTTTTTGAATCGCGCCCAAAGTTTGTTGGAATTCTATGAAATATCTTCTCTATACGCTACTTAAGAATGTCACACGCTCCTAATTTCTCGTCTAGCTATCGTCAGACGTGAAGCATTCTCACTTAATACGCAATGTTGAGCTGCAGGATATCCTAATCGCTTTTAAACTCTTCAAAATGGAGCTTAAACCTTCTACAAAGTACCAGCGGCTGCATCAGCTGTTTTGACAAGCGTAAAATATTGAGTATACGACTCGCTGCCAGTCCACGAAAATGTCTAACTCTAAATCTTCACCTTTAATCAAAATATTGTTTTATTAAAAACTTAACCTAATGCTATTTTAATTCTCTTTCAACAAATCGAAAAATTATGATAACATTGTGATATGCTCATTACTCCTTGTCACCAGAAATGAACAGTCATAGCTCTATCATTCCCCAACTAATGCTTAGCTTATAAACGCTCATTTGTCTTCTGTTTTGATCCCTGCACAAATCTATAATATCCTTGACCCTTTAACTACAGACCACCACACAAAAAAAGTGTTAAGTTAAAATCCTTAATGATGTTTTCTTTGCTGTTGCTCTCTTTTGTTTAACGAGCAAAAATGAGCATATTTTTTGCGTTTTGTTTTGTTTAATCTTTAAGCCATGCCATCTTCACATAACTTTCCGTTTGTCACCCCCTCAGCTGACGCCACTGACCAACGTCGACGTCGACGTCTTTTTGGTTTTTACCAACTTGCTGCTGATTATTAAAGCGCCGTCTTCAGGCCTGTAGCTGACGCTGATATGGTTGATAATTATGTGCCATTCCGCTTACTACTTCCAGTGCTGCCTGCCCCCCACCCTTGTCTATGGCTGCCACTGGCTGTCCAATGTCCGCCATCTTTTATTTCTTTTGCATTGTCTCGCCATTGACCGCCGTTGGCCATTTCGACGGCGCGTCTTGCTTTTCTTTCGTTCGTTTTTTTTTTTTTATTGTTGACGTTTTGGTTAACTTGTTTTTTCCTGCGACACAATTTTCTATACACACACACCCTCACACACACACACACATGCGTTGGCACACTCACACACACAATTTATATAGCTATCTACCATTTTGCACTTGGCTTTGGCATCTTTCTTGTGACCGTTCTGGCTGAAAATGGCGGCAACGGCTGCTGCTGTTGTCGCTTTTATTGTCGTCGAAAATTAAATAAAATTAATTACCGCGTGTGTTTGTATACACGTTCACAGTTACACACACACACACACTTGCACAGGGCACATTAACACAGTCTGCCGTTGCGCTGCCGCTGCGCTGCTTCTGTCACTGCTGCCGTTGCGACGCGTCGCTGCTGCTGCCTTGGCACGCGCCTCTGTCGTTTGATTCACGCGCGTGTGCGTTAACGGCAAAGACAAGTGTAGGACAACGACACACACACACACACATACACACACACAAGTGTGGCACAGTGGCGCCAACACATGCTCAAAAGCTCAATGCTATGATCAGAAGGCAGCGATCTGCACAGCCAACTAAATGGACGATCGGATTTAGTTGGGATTTTTTTTTATGTTTGCCTTTATATTTGCACCTAATGTACTTGGAAACACAAGTGATACGAAGTAACGCTCCTTTTTACTGATCCTATTTCGATCAAATTTCCAATTACTACAAAAAAATGTTTCCTCATTTAATTAGATTTTGTAGATAAAGCCGGTACTAGTCAGTACATCCCCGGCATGCAGAGCATAAGCGGAAAATCTATCTTTAGGAAGAAGATCAAGGTCTTCATGGAGATCGTCTATAAATTACGTGACGCTGATTTTTGTCAAAATGTACCCCCCCAGAAGTGATCACCTGTGACACAGTAACGGAATATTTTTGAAAATTTTACATTTGGTTTTTTGGTTACGTGACGCTTTGCCAGACCCCCGTGCCTCCATGCAGCATTAGTTCATGAATGATTCCATGATGGTTGGCCGATAACCCTTATCGCTATGCTTTACTTAGTTTCTTTAGGATTGGTTCATTCAAAATGGTCGTATTGTCGAGCCACGGCATAATTTTAAAAATACGGACCTAATGAATTATGTTGGACTCACTCTAGAGGTTTGGGCTACCTCTATGGGCAGAGATTAATTGGAAATTAGAGTTCCAATTAGGTGAATTTGTGTTAATGTGACATGAATTTTGCACCAAATCCGATGTGCTGGCTGCCGGAGCAGGGGGATTTCTCGAAACACGATTACCCCTTGGAGACTTTCTAATCATTACGTTTTGATCCATGTTTAAATTAACTCTTATTCAGGTTGGTAGTTTTTCCGCGATAGTTATAAGCACAAAGCGGAAGCTTAGTAGGAACTACCATCCTCTGATGACTAAGCACATGTTCACAGTAAACTTACGGGAAGTCTGTGGACGCTATCGTTGGCTCGCGAGGAGCTCCTCCGCTACCGTGCCTTCAACACGAGTCTGCCAACTCATGTGGGGGCTTGCAATGCATTAAAGCATAGGTTGTTAGCATGATTGGTTATTGAATGGCGCCAAATCACTCGCCATGACGCTAGGAGAATCTTAGACACTCAGGATTTATAAAGAGTTCGGTGCCACCCAAAAACCTCTCTGAGACTCTCCCCTCCTAGCCGCTGAACGCTGTCCGGGACTGCTTATTGGTTATTCGCAGGTAACCTTCATATCTGAAGGCCTTTCACTAGCCGCAACCTGTGACCCGTCCGGTTGCCTACAGCTCGGCATACGCGAAGTGCCTCTAATATCGCGATCCGGATTGTAGATTGAATTTACAAAAATAAAAATTCTTTAAAGTTGTAACGCTCCTATGTGGAGCACAGGATGGAGAATCGAATCGAGAATACCTGTTGTCAAATATGGTATTTGTGCACAATTTAAAAAATATTTTAAAGGCAGCCGAATTGGTCCTGTTTCTGTCGTTGTTGTAATACAAGCAATGTTATCAAAATATTTCATAGTCCCAGGTACCGAAATATTCTTATTCGACCAAGGACTAGTCCGAAATCTCTTTCCAATAATTATAAAAAAAAAAAGAAAATAAGCCAATCTGACTAAAATGCAGAGGAGAATAAACAACACTACATAACATTTAAGATCGTAACCCTCCGTCTGACGAATATATTTATATAAAATGAAAAATGTCTGGCCAAACAGGTTGGTCAGACGGAGGGTAGAAGAAGTAGTATATCTAATAACATAATTTATGGTAAAGTCGTAACAAAGTCATGCAGTATGACTTTTTTAATGAAGTATACAAAAAAGGTTTTTTGTGTAAACTTATTGACGATCTGTATAAAAAACAATTTATTATTATTATTATTATCAAGCTTTGTTCGGTGTCCGAGATTTCATACTGCCTCTATCTTGAGCATAAGCCAGCCACAAGTAGTCTCCATTGTCTTCTTCATAGAGCGGTCTCCCTAAGCTCGATGATGTTAGGATATTGCCTGCAGACACGTTCTACGCATAAAACTGATCGTCTCCAAGTAAATTTCGGGCGGCCTCAGCGTCTATTACCTTACGAGTTGTATAGCAAGGACTTATAGCTAATGTCGGTGTGGCCGATCCAGCCGAGCTACCTTCTTTGAATTTCAATGTTAACATCCAGATCTTAACCACAGTTCTTCATCAGATCTTCGGTTTGGCCAAAATACCCGCAAGATCTTACGAAGATATCGGTTGACATAGCTGCGTATTTTCTGGCGTACTTGTTCTGTTACAAACCACGTATCACAGCCATAAAGGAGCACGGACAAGACTCAAGAGACACTTTTATTTAGCCGTATTACCCGATTGATTTTATATTTCTTGCGCTTACATCTGTCACTGTGCCACCTCCAGATGTTATTGAGCTTTCCAAATATTGAAATTCGTCGACTTTGACTTGCATTTCTTTTTTCTTGGTCACAACCAACGTTTGCTGATTCGAGCGATAGATCCTCTTAAAACAAATATCTCTTTCAACAATCCTGTACTTAAATAATTTAAGCGCATTCGATTACTTAGCTCTATAAATCCAAAAATCCGTTGACAAAATTATTATTTTTTTAATTATATATTAGCAATTTTAAAATTTTTTATCGTCAATCCAGCCAGATTATCTGGAGATATCTTAAAAGGGGAAACCCGAAAAACTATGCTATGAAATTTTTTTAAAGTCTCTCAAAGGCGGAGCTACATCCCACACAGCCTATACATCAGTAGGCTAAGGCAAGGTTACGTTAGGATGTATAGGCAGCTCAGATAGTGACTTAGATGACTCAGAGACTATGAGGTCCATTGTGTTGCCTAATTAAAAGAAGGGGAGTAAAGGAATTGAAGAAACGGAAGAATTGTGGAGGATAATCAAAAATTTTAGGACATCCCTAATCGCCTAAGTCTCTTGTGTTGCAGAACCATTTTGGGGATTCGACGAAAGCAGCCAGATCCACTATGGGCGCATAGGCTAGACTACCCAGATTCTCAAAGAATGTCTTATCCAGAAATTGGGTTCGTCTTCTAAGAAAGGCCGGGCAGTCGCATAGCAGATGTTGGATGCTTCCCGGCTAAAGCTAAGTTTTGGTCATAGTCTTTAAAAAAAAATACTATTGTTGTGTGGTATGAAAGAGGAAGTAAATTTATTAAGTATGACAAAGATGGAGACAGAGATGGAGCTCTTCAACGACATGGATGTTGCTCAGCGTATCAACATCCAGCGGCTTCGCTGGCTCGGACATGTCGTTAGGATGGACGAGGATGCTCCAGCTAGACGTGTGTTCGATGCGGTAGTCAGCGGCCGTCGGCGGAGAGGACGACCGTGTTTGCGTTGGAAAGACCAAGTGGAAGGGGCCGTGTCTTCGCTCGGTGGGACCAACTGGAGAAGGCGCGCGCAATGCAGAGGCACCTGGAGAGATGTTTTAAGGCAGGCCGTAACCCGGTAATCGGGTTGTTATGGCCACATAAGAAGAAGAAGAAGACAAAGATGGAGACAGGATGTCGCAATCGAAATGTTTCGTTATACGTTAAAAATTCTTTGAGTAGAGTTGCTATAAATACTACGTTGAGGACGTGACTTTAAAGACTTACGATGGCTATGATAAAGCTTCTTCTTATAAACAAACTGATTAGCCATTAATTTGTCTATATAGAGATATATTAGGGTAAGGTTAGGTTGGGTTAGGTATTTTGTAGTCTGTTCGGAGAGCTGAGATAATTCATCGAGAAAGTGTGACTTTAGGAATCAGAATCTTTTCCTGCCCAGCCATGGGCAATGATAGCTTCTACAGAAGTCATGGTGGTGAGCATTCAATCTGGATGCGTGATTTGCCACATTTTAGGGTAAAACATTCTCCAAATCGATTGGTTAGGATTTGGTCAAAGTAGTTGACCAAAGTGGACTTCTTGCTTCTGCTGCTTCAGTGCAACGCAGCGTTGGGTTTTTTGCAGCTGCCTTAGGCGTTATCGGCAGGTCGAACTTTCGCTGACTTTAAGTCAACGGTCTTCAGTTTGTGGTCTAGATGGAAGATCGAATTCCTTAGGTAGCCTTGAAGTCAGTAATGTGGCATCTTTTATTTACAAGAACAAGCCTGAAGCTCTGTCATGTTTTTTTAATATTTGCAAGCAGAATTAGCGCTAGATGATTTTTTATAAGCATAAGAAATTCTTAAACTCTTTCTTATTATTTTTGCTCTTAATTTTTCTTGTCATATTTTAGCTGGTCAATAGCTGCTGGCATTTTTTTATGGTTATTTCATTATAATAATGATAAGCTATTTACAACGGATATTAGCAACGGCTGCTGCTATTTTTAGCTGCTTATATCAAATATTTGCTAATTAAAAATGTTTGTTATAGAGCGAAGACAACGGCAGTGAGGCAAATTGGCAGTAAAATTTAGAGCGCACTATTTGCCATAATTCAGAGAAATTAAAATTACTTTAATTAAATAAATTAAGTCATTTAAATATACGCTATGAAGCATGAACTAACTCTTTTTCTTCTTGCTGACGCTCAAAAGCTCAACGTTGCAAATTTGACTCAAATGCAATTGTGAAAAAACTGCTAATTTTACTTCAATGTCATGCCAAGCAACTTTTGTCTGGCTGCTTGCAGCAGCTGCTATAAACTTGTTTATTAGTTACGAGTTAAATAATTATGCTGCTAATTAAAAATTGTTTCATTATGATCATTTGACTCAATCTGGTCCACTGTGCCAGCGACTGTGACAGTGCCGGCAACTTCATCATCATTATCAACAGTTACCACGCAGCAGCGTCTCATTCGTGCCACAGCGTTGAACAGCAGCATGACAACGTTGACGTCGACGCTGACTTTGACGTCAACGTCGACAGCAACGGTGTTGTTTGAAATTATATGTTGATGCTGGCTGGCTGTTGACTAGAGCGCACGTTACCCGCTGCGCTTTGCCGTGCCAGGAGCAACCATGCCCGTACTTACAGCTGTACCCGCACCCTCACCCGTACCCGCACCCATACCATACCCAACCAGGCGTTTTGTCAATGTCCTTTATAGGCGTTTACTGCTGTTTGGCCATGCCGCATGCGGCACGTGGTGTGCGTAGGTTAGGGTTGGTGTGTGTGTGTGTGTGTGTGCTCCAGTCGTAGAGGGGGGCGCATTGGTTGTTGGGGGTGTGTGTGCTTTTTTTTTTTGGTATTTGACATTTGGTGTGGGCGTGCCGCTGCTGCTGTGCCACTACTGCCCGGAACCGCCATGCAACTTGTGTATCATTTCATGCGTTTGCTTTTGTTTTATTTATTTATTGTGCGCTTTTAACTTTGAGACCGTGTGCCACCAGTTACAGTTCTACCTAAACTCTATGCTACGCCCAACCAGCAGATCTCCGGTTTTTTGTTGTGATACTCTGCACAAATTGGGTACGTAGAGTATATAGAATTGTTAAGTGACTTTAATAGGCAGAGAGTGAAATAGATCAAAAGTACCTCAGCTGGCAGCGATTGAGTCATGTCAGTTCATCTGTATGGACTAGAAGGACTAGGTACCGACGATATCGATAGCTGACGTCATTGAGCTGGCAACCTAAAAAACCAACGCTCACCACTCTACCTCCTGTTCATCGACTTCAAGGAGGCCTTCGATTCAGTAGACATAGCAGCGATATGGCGGGCATTGGCGAGGAAAGGATTGCCAGCCAACATCGTAACGCTAATAAAAGCGATGTATGATGATGCGGACTTGGCGGTGCTACACAATAGGAAAATTATTGCACCATTCCAAACAAACACCGGTGTTAGGCAAGGATGACCCCTCTCCCCACTACTATTCAATGTAGTAGTTGAGGAGATTATGGGGATTTCGTGGCGTCTCACCCACCATTTCGAAGACATGGATTACGTGGACGACATATGTCTCATCTCTCATAAACTTTGTGATATCCTAGCCAAAGCGAATGATCTCGAGATCCTGACCAGCAAAGGTGGACTCACAATAAACGCATCCAAAGCCAAAGCAATGCGCCTCAACCAAGCCAGCCAAGGAAGCATAACCATAACAACTTTGACGATAGATTCTCATACCTTGGTACCACAATTTCCAGCTGTGGTGGGACGGATGAGGATATAAAGAATCGTCTCAACAAAGCACGATCGGCATTGTTCGAAAGAATATGCGTCAAATCCATCCTATTGGATGGCAGCGAAACGTGGCTGACTCCGCAGAGAATGATGTCGAAACTGCAGTCATTCGTTAACAAGTGTCTAAGGATTATATGCGGTATATTCTGGCCCTACAGGATATCAAACGCGAAAATATGGCACTGTTCAAGGGAAGCTCCTATCTGCTCTTAGGAAAAATCGAAGCACCATTGTCAGAATGTCTTCGAAATAGAGCCCCCAAGGAAGCAGACGAGTGGGAAGGCCAAACGCAATCTGGCGACGTACAATAATAAACGAAATGTTTCTACTCAACATCAGCTGGGATATAGCTAAGCAAAGTGCGCCAAATAAAGTTCGGTGGCAAGTTGTTGTAGAAGCCCTAAGCTCACTGGATGAATATTAAGAGGAAAACAAAAAATACTTCTGCCACTGCAAAGTTATTCTTTCGAAAACTCCAACAATACTCAAAGTACAGTTGAAAATTAGTAACAAACTTCAATCCCTTTCCCTTTCCTTGAATTCCGACAGATTTCTTCTTATATTTCTTTAACTCCTTGAAGAGCATATGACCTGTGTGAAACATCTAAATCGTATCCGGTTGTGTGTCAATTATTTCATTTCGCTTCTGGAATGTCCTGGTTCTTGAGCTTCTTTCAAAACAGCTCGGCGCCATATTGCTCTGGGTCTTCCTCTTCTTCGGTTGCCTAGCGGGTTCCAATCAAGGGCCTGACGATAAACCTCATGTGGTGGCTTATGCGAGGTATATCCAATCCAATCCCATTTCTAACTAGTAAATATGTAGGATGGGGTGCTCCTGGTGATGTCTCCGATGGTATCCTGCTATCGGCAGACACCAACCCGTGTGGAAATCTTGGTCAGGGCTAACAAGAGAAGGATCTCTAATTTGTTAGGCCATTCCAACATACTTGGCCTAAGGGTTAAAGAGAGTACGCATTGAATGGCGGATGAATTGCATCGTCAATCAACGTCTGCACGCTAGGTTAGGCGCGGCTGCCAGCGGGCATCTGTCTCGGATCGAACGGCTGGCTCTACAAACGTGTTATGCGTACCGTCCTTGGCCTCATCACCCTTCGACTTTAGCACCAATCGATGTTCAAGCATGGAAAGTAACAACAATGGAAACACTACTCCAAGAGGTAATCGTCTTAATACTAGAAATCCTCTTGCTTCGGCATCTGGTAAAAGGATTTTGGTGATCACGATGAATGAAACCAATACCATCCAAAGGTTGAGGCCCTATTCACCACTGGGAGTCGAAGAGATATGTAGGACATCGGCTTCATATTACAACGCTGCATCAGCTCAGACTTACTGATTGTGTTTGGCCATCAGATTTTCGGAACGCGTCAAAGATCTCTTCCAACAAAGGCTGGTAGGTTGTTAAGAATAGCTTCTGTTGTAAGCCAAGATTCACTGTCACGAAGTAAAACGGATAGCACATTGCATTTGTATATCTGGATTTTCATGTTTGTCGACAAAAAATTGGACTTCCAAATTTTTCCGAGTTACGCAAAAGCAGCTCTGGCTTCTATGTCTGCCTTTGCGCCACCGTCTGGGGGTATGACATTGTCAAGATAGGAGAAAGAGTCCGCTAGGTCGACGACAGATGGTTCCAAAAATTTTTTCGGCTCGCTGGTATTACAAATTATATTCTTGTCCAAATGCCGTCCGCGATTTATCTAGGCTCATTGGCAAAGGATCCCACAGAATGGAATCCGTAACGAAGCAGAAAGAAGGGACGCCCTAAATGCACTTGGACGCAAACACTCGAGAAGGAACTTAGGTCCACAGGGAAATCTTTAAAGGAGAACAGAGTCATCGCGAAAGATCGTAGCTGATGTAAACGTTTTGTAGGGGTCCTATGTCCAAAATTCAATCCCTTTCCACCTTACACTTATCCCCTTAACTATGTTTTTTATACCGTCGCACTTTTTGGTTTATTTTTGAATTAGTCCCCCGCAGCCCGACCGGTGGTATGCATATAGCTTCTCGGACTTTTTCAAATTATTTATATGTCCGAATCCCGAACGCAATTTGTCTAAGCCCATTGGCAAAGGATCCCACAGAACTATGTTAACAAGCGCCCGAATGGAATCCGTAACGTAGCAGCAAGAAAGGACGCCCTAAATGCCCTTGGAAGCGAGCACTGTAAAAGGAACTAAGATCGACATGCAGCTTTTTGGATGGTCACAGTCATAGCGAAAGATCGTAGCCGATGGAAACATTTTGTAGAGACTTTATCTACCACTGGAGTCAATAGGAATTGAGAAAGAGATTGGCAATTTGGGAACAGTGGGAATTTCGTGTTTATGCTAAAATCCTTAACCGCAGCTTTCTGAGTTAACCCCGGTTTTCTTCGAAGTTTTGCAGCTCCATTACAACAGTAGAGTATCCCATTGTCGTATACTGCTCCCTAAATTGGTAACACACACATTTTTTGCGCTTTGTTTTTGGGGCGTCATTACTACCACACTACTACATACTAAAATGCTTTGTTGTTGCTTTGGTGTTGCTGTGGCCTTTTGACTTTTTAGTGCTTTGCCATTTGACTTTTTTGTTGCTTGTTGCTCTTGTTGTTCTTGTTTGTTGTCTCGCAAAGGCGAACATGAAAAGAAGCAGGAGTTGGTGTAGAGGGAAAGTGAGGAAAGCGCCAGCAAATTGTTGTAGTTTGTTGCCAAAAAATAAAAAATAACGAAAATAAAAGCTGGGATAAAATTAAATAGTGGCACAACGAGCGCAGGTGTGGGTCGCATGTCCAACTGGGCGTTGGGCGTGGCCACGTACAAAAACTAATCGTTCAATTAAGTTAGGAATGTGCGAGCAACTGACTGAGAGCGGGAGCGGGAGCGGTAGCGGTAGCGGACTGAGGCTGACAACATGTTCAAAACAAAAGGCCGTATAAAAAGTTAATGAAAAAAGTAGCAGCAAATGAGCGAGCGCTGCTCACAGTAGTAGTAGTACTAGCTAGCACATGTACAAAAAGCTGCCAGCTATAGCTGAAGAAGTTAGTATGTAGGCTGATTGAGTGTGGTGTGGTAGGTGGGTTGGTGGTGGCTAGTAGGTGGCGCTGTGGTGAAAAATTTGAGCGTGCTGGCTTAGATGGCTGCCGCTGCTGCCGACGCTGCTGCTTCTGCTGCACATTGCCAGCGTAATGGCGCGTGCCTTTGTCTGCGTATGTGTGTTTGTGTGTGTTATGTTGACATTGGCAGTGTAGAAAGTTTAATACAAAGCGTGTGAGAGAGAGCGGGGTGAGCGTGTGTGTGTGTGTGTGAGCTAAAGTTTGCTGGTGTTGGTTGCTGGGTTGACTACGCTGCTGCTTAATTTCTTTTGAGCACAAAACAATTATCAATTAATGTAGCGTTATGTGTGCGTGCTTTTTGTTTGTGTCAGTGTGTGTGTGTGTGTGTGTGTGCGGAGCAAATGAAATTGTTTAAGCTTTGGATTGTCAATGTGTGCGGCTGAGTGTTTGTGTGTTGTGTGTGTGGAGCGAGAGAGCGCAAATTGAAGTGTATTTATTAGATTTTGTATGTAAAAGCGAGACAATAAATTCTCATGTATTTATGCATTATGTTAAATGTTATGTGTAAAAGCTGTGCAGAAAATGTTTTTGTTTTTGTTGTCGTCGTGGTTGTTGTTGTTGCGTGTGGTCTGAAATTTAAAGCTTTAAATGTTTAAATGATATAAACTTTTAAATTACAAATATAATTTGTTTTTGTTTGGTTTTTGTTACACTTGTTTAACATTTTTGTCCAGCAGGCAGCTCAAACATTTAAATATTGTTGCTTGTTAACAATTTGTTTTTATAAATCAAAATCAATATTTACTAATCTTTTTACATAATTTGTTTTATACAATGATTGTGTACTAATAATGTTGGCTTTAAATCGTTTATATGTGTTGTATAAATGATTTTTAAGGCTTCAAAGAGAAATTATTTACTAAGCACTTTTGTAAAGTGGAATATTTTTACAATATTTATTTATATGTCATAAAAAAACAAACTTTTGAGCAGAGACAATACAAATAAAATGCATTTTTAAACAATTTCTATTTAGGTTAAGCGAATTTCATTGTTCATAAACTATGATTTATGAATATTTATTTATTTATTGCAGCATAAACTAAATTTTACTGTAGGTAAATATTAAAACTGGTAAGAAAAAATTACTTTTTAAAGGTTTTAGGTGAAAAAAGTACAACTCTGAGTGTGATGGACTGCACATAAATCATTTTTGAAACAAGCTAAATTAATCTTTTTTATTGATTTGTACACTTTACTGAAAGTTGATATAGGTTAGGTCTGGTTTTATAGGCAGCTCAGTTAGCGGTTGGGATCACACATCATGATCATCAGTGGTGGATTTATACGACAATGGGATACTCTGCAGTTGAAATGGAGCTGCAAAACTTCGAAGAAAACCGGGGTTGACTCAGAAAGCTGCGGTAAAGGATTTTAGCATGAACACGAATTTCCCACTGTTCCCAAATTGCCAATCTCTCTCTCAATTCCTATTGACTCCAGTGTTAGATAAAGTCTCTACAAAATGTTTCCATTGGCTACGATCTTTCGCTATGACTGTGACCATCCAAAAAGATCCCTGTCGATCTTAGTTCGTTCTACAGTGCTCGCTTCCAAGTGCATTTAGGGCGTCCCTTCTTTCTGCTACGTTACGGATTCCATTCGAGTGCTGGCTTACACAGTTCTGTGGGATCTTTTGCCAATGAGCCTAGATTAATCGCGGACGGCATTCGGACAAGAATATAATTTGCAATACCAGCGAGCTGAGAAAATTTTTGGAACCATCTGTCAACGACCTAGCGGACTCTTTCGCCTATCTTGACAATGTCATAGCCCCAGACAGTGGCGCAAAGGCAGACGTAACTCGGAAAGATTTGGAAGTCCAATTTTCTGTCGACAAACATGAAAATCCAGATATACAAATCCAATGTGCTATCCGTTTTACTTCATGAGAGTGAAGTCTTGCTTGGCTAACAACAGAAGCTATTCTTAACAACCTACCAGCCTTTGTTGGAAGATATCTTTGACGCGTTTTGAAAATCTGATGGCCAAGCACAAAGGCAAGTCTACATATCTCTTCTGCCGTCATCCTCGACTCCCAGTGGTGCATAGGGGCTCAACCTCAAAACGTCTACAAATTTCTTAAAGTTGCAGCAGCAAGTTTTCTCAAGAAAGCTAATATCAGCCATCAACTAAGTCAATAAATTAGAGAAAATAAGGCGTTACGTCCTGAAAATTTTTGTTGATACCATAACAACTTTGTCTGGCTTGGGAGTTGTATTTTGAGGTCATCGTGAAAAAGTAGATGAAGAGAATACTAGTATATATATTTGACTATCTTCAAACTCATCTCCCGACATAACTCGACTCTACATGATCACATCGAATCCTCGAATCGGATAAAGTACTTGAGCAAAACGATTACATTCGAATTATTGAATATTAATTAAGTTGTTCACACTCACTTGGACCAAATAGCTATATTGGTGCGATACGCTTTAATCCAAAAAAATGAGACAGGAACCAAGATACTATGCATCAATGAACGTTTTTTATATTTCATTCAAATCAAAAAAGGGGATGCTGCCTCGATTTATCATGACATTATTGGGGACTTGTTTGAATAATATGTATTCGAAAAATTTCATCTATGTGGTCAAGCTTTCGATGGCGCACCCGTTATGTCAGGAGAGCTGAATGGATTACAAGCACTTATCAACCTGGTTCTATCTCATGCAGCTGAAAAATTCGCCAGCCCTTTAACTACTTCTCACAGTCTCATCGGCGATGGGAAAACCTTTTGTAAGAAAGCAAAAATCTGTCTCAAAATACAAAATCTTTCGGCATCCAACTTTTGGAAACTTTGAACTTGAACTTTTTGAGACCAACTCTGACTATCGAAAAGAGACCTGAGACGTCTGAAAGTAGTAAAAGCAATTATCCAAAATCTTGACTGTGTTGTCGACTGTTTAGAACGATAAACATCGATAGAAAAGGTTACTGGAGAAAATATAATGGACGCAAGTTCTCTACTTTGGCTATGGGCTATTTTTACTAAACCTGACATGGTGGCATTCAGTCCTATCGTTCATTGACATAACTGAAGTGCAATTACAGAAAAAATAAGTTGATCTTTTGATGGCCCAAAATTGTCTCGAAAATGTAATGAAGAACTTGCAAAACTTCCGTGAGGAGAGCAACAATGATTCTTGAGCTAAATCTCAATAGGAGAAGATGGTATGGTAGAATCCGGATTTTCCCATCATTAGACAACGACGAACGAAAAAAATGCCAGGCGAGAAAGCAGAGAAGAGTTCTCTGGATATGGCAACGAAACATCGCATTGGGTACTTTGAAGTACTGGACAGAATGTGCGAAAAACAAGAAAGAGCCAAAGGTTTTGATGAGATAAGTTCACTTTTCGGATTTCTCAAACCTGAATCCTTCAAAAACATGGAAGAGAAAGAATTTGAAAAAAATGTGTGCAATTTGATGGAGAAATATCCAACTTTTTTTACAACTGCTCTGAAGTATGAGTTAATCCGTTTTGCAGATATATATTTCTCACAAGAACAAGATTCTACCAAGCATAGTCCATTGCAATATTTAAACTTCATCGTTGAAAAAAAATTTGACCAGCAGTTTCCCGGAGTGGTGCAGTCTATTGCCAACGAACAATGAGTTCATTGAAGAGATTCAAAGATCGTCAACGCTGCATTGGAGAAAGAATTGGACGATTTCAGCACACTTTTCATCGAACAGCAAATCGTCAAGAAAGCGAGAAGTGGTGGGGGGCCTGAAGAAATTTTGACCACTGGGCCTTTTTCCTTAAATCCGTCACTGATGATCATGTTATCTAATTAAAAGAAGGGGAGTAAAGGAATTGAAGAAAGGAAGGGATTGTAGAGGAGGATTAAAATCTGTAGCACATCCCTAATCGCCTAAGGATTTGACAAAAACAGCCAGATCCGCAATGGGCACATGGGCTAGACTACCTAGATTCTCAAAAAATGGTTTACCCAAAACTGGGTTCGTCTTTTAAGAAGCGCCAGATAGTCGCATAGCAGGTGTTGGCTGCTTTCTGCCTCTTGCTCATCTCCGCAGCTGCGGCAGAGCTCTCGATGGCGAACGTGCAACCTTTCAGCCATATTGCCTATAGTGCAGTGCCCCGTTACAACACCTACCGCCATCTTACGAGCATAGATTAATGGGTCTATAGTCTTTTGGTGTGTTGTGGTTAATCTTCCCAACCTTGGGATAGCCAATCTCATCTCTCTCCAACTCACTAGGATGTAACCTGTAAGGAGGCATTCCTTGAAAATCATCAAATGCATCAGTCATAGAAGCAGCTTTGGGAACGCCGCCTGCAGCACGACTTGTCCGATGTCGTCCATTTCCGCTGTTTTGTAGGGTTAGAGCAACTAGACAGCCCAAGCAATCTTTTATTCTGTGATGATGTCCTTTAACACCACCATGTCCACGTGCTCCACAGGTGTCTCGGTGGCCGTAAAGTTAATAGTATCAGTCTCTAGATAACCCGGGAAGTGCGTCTCCATTAGTAGATTCTTGACTTTTTTTGTAAAGGTTCCTACATAATAGCTCCGGTTTGGATGGATCGCTAGGCAATACCGACAAGAATCCAAGAATCTCTTTTTGCTTTTTTACACATACTTTTAAAGATCCTAGAGTCAGCCGATAGGTGTCCAGTCTAACTGCCTGTTGGGTCTTTTTGCTTTGTTGGAAAGCTTTCTCAAGCCTATCACTGCTGTCCACCTCGCATTGCGGTTTTTCTTCGAGTTTCGGTTGACCGCACCGAAACTTGATGTATAAGAAACATCTAGCATAAATTCTGAGTTCATCCAGTATTGAACACTATCTTCACATCTAACATGCCAATTTTAAAAAGGGTAGACGTCGGAATAATTGCATCTAGTCAACTAATCCAAAAAGCTTATGATTGTCTAGCTAAGCCAACTAGAGAATCTTACGATGTTTATACACTTTAAGAGTATTCGAAAAGTTTGGGCAGGACAACGTTTGCCGGGCTCAGTAGCCTTAGATTTCATAAACCGCGAAGTGAAAATAAGATAAAAATCAACGAATACAACGATGAGCAAATTAATGAATTTCAAATCAAATTAAAACAGATTAAACGCGAATCCGAAGTAGATAATAGTATGGACATTAAAGTCAAAAACGACAAAAGAAGCGCGAAAATAATAAGCGTAAGAAATTCCAGACCCGAAAAGGACAAACGTAATAAAAATAAAATAAAGTGACAAACAACTTGGTAGTTCGTCTGGTAATTACTTGTCAAAATCTATGTCAAATCAGTCTGACCTCTTGCGACAAACTAGACAATGCACTAGTCTACGAAATTATTGAGAAGATTCAACTAAATTTCCGATAAGGATTTGCCTGCATTGAGAACAACTTGCATAAAATCAATATTTTATATTATATATTTTACTTCTAAAAAAAACTACTTTTTCAAACAATTACTACAAAATTCAGATGCTTTTTAGTTGACGTAGCAACTCTTGCGTTTGCACAATACAAAAAAAAACAATTGTCAAGTATGGACTTCTATCATCCAATACAAAAATCAATGAAATAAATAATAATAAATAAATTCAATTTGAAAGCCTCGGCAATGATTAATTTATTGCTTAAACTACTTGTGAATTTTAAGCAAGAAATTCATAAAATAAGATGGCCCTATATGAACATGGCGCTTAAACTACTTGTGAATTATAAGCAAGGTTCTAGACGTTCCGGGGCGCCAGCTTGGACATGGAGCTGTACAATCGAAGCAGAAATGCGAAAAGCCAATTATACATATATCGGCGAAAATAAGTGAAGCGGGCCACTTTTTTGGCGACCTTCTCCGATTTGGATGATTTTTACACAGTTGGTAGAGCTACTAGTAACCACGTCAAATTTTATTCCAAAATTCCGATTATTTATCGAGTTATTTTTTGATAAGCCATATTTTCTAAACGAATAAAGATATTGCCGCGATTTTTTTTTATCATGACAGATAAAATATTAAATTAATAAATAAAAAAATAAATAAAATTTAAAAATTTAAAAGTGATCTACCACTTTTGAAAAAAAGTGCTAATGTCATTTTATGCGTGGAAATTCACTGAAAAAGACAAAAAAAAAAATAAGGTAACTCTTAGAACTGCAGAAGTTATGCTTATTTTTGTGATGACAACTCGCATTTTCGCCATAGTAAACAGTACCTCGAAAAATGGCAAATAAACCTAACTCCTCGGAACTAAAAGATAACAAGATCAAAAATGATATGAATAATGGTTTTTGACATTTTAAGATTAACTTTTAAAGTACCAACGAGTATCATGACCCTGTCTCCAGATATTAAAGGTCAAAGGTCACAAAAATCGGTTTATTGCAAATAACATTTTACCAGTATTTTAAAATGTTTCCCAATGTTCTTAAAAATTGTAAATCACAAAATTCTCTACATAGATATCTGCGCCCTTAGTATCCTTCCCAAAGGAACTATTAATTATCACTCTTTTAACTTAAGATATCTTATTAAAATAAAATCAAATATGTCGATATTTATCAGTTGCCCAAGAAATGTTTTTTTTTTTTCAGTCTGAACAATCGACCTTATCAACTTTATGGACTTAAAACTGCTGAGACTAAATCCTTAAGCCCATAATTTTTGTGTTCTAAGTGCTGATTTTTCTGGTTATTGACCCGAGCTTATTTCAATCTCAAGATGGTCTCTGATTTGCTTTAAAAAGTCTTCTTTTATAATTTTAGTTTATGTCCGTAATATTTTTCAATCAAATCTTAATTCGAGTGCGATTTCCAAGAGTTTCGTCTTCATCTTTTACTTAAAATATAACATTACATGATGTGGGCTAGGTAATAATGCCAGCATTATGAAACTTATTACATTCACAAGAAAACATAAATTACCGGATGTTCGACCTCCGAACCTAAATGGAATCACTTTAATATTCAGCAAAAAAGCGCGTTACCAAGGACTGATTTTAGAAAGGAAGCTGCTTTGAAAATAAAGAGAGAAAACGTGGCGATAGCCCTTTACTCATGCAAAAGAGCAGTGGGAGCAATGTTCTTCACTGGACTTACACAGCGATAGCAAGACCAATCCTAACTTACGGAGTTCTGGTATGGTGGCAGGCGCTGAACAAAAATAGTGCATTGAAATTATGAACTCTTCAGAGAGCGGCTAGTTTGAGTATCAGCGGCGCCCTTAGATCGATCCCCACAGCAGCACTAAACACCTTGGCATCTTTTGCCGATAGATCTATATAGTAAGCAGATAGCAGTGAAATCGGTGTTAAGGCTAAGAGAATCATCGGATCTATCCATAAGTTCTAGAGGGCTCTCGACTATTGTGCGCCAATTTCCGCAAACCACTGACTTTCCTAACTCAATAGAGTTAATATTAGCCAAACCGTTCAGTGTAAGTTTCCCAACTCATGAAGATTAGAACAATGGTATACCAGACTGAAATAGTAACATTACCATGGTTACGGACGGATGGGAGGTGGGAGGGAGTGCCTATTCGGAATCGTTGGGCATTAACGAATTCTTCTTCTTCAGATCAAGTAAGGCATTTTAAGCAGACGTCATAGCTATAATGGAAAGTATTCTTATAATTAAGAATCGTGTTTTAACCAAAAGGAAAATTCAAATCAGGCTGTCCTAAAAGCACTACAGTCAGTTGGGCTCACAGCCAAAACAGTGATGGAATGTTACGAGCTTTTACGTGATGCTTCTAAATTTTTTACCATTAATTTTGGATTTGGGCTTTGGGTAACCGGTCACCGAGATATTGTGGGCAATTGCAAGGCAGATGAACTAGCTAGACGGGGTACAACAGTACCACTTCAGCCGGATAAGGCGTTGATACCACTAGCAACGTGTAAATTATTAATATATGGAAGTATCATTAATCATGCAAATTATAGATGGCAGGAAACTGGAACCTGTCTTATTAGTAAGAAAACTTGGCCGCAATGGAGCTTGAATAGGACCAAGCAACTTTTAAAACTCAGCAGACTAGACAAAAGAGCTACGATAGGGGCTCTTACGGGGCTTATACTGTAGATTGGTTGGTTGGTTTGGGTGCCGTTTGAGGTAACCTCTCAGGGTCTCCGACGAGTCAAATTCCGGGTGGGGACCTGCCGGGTTTTCGAGGACGTAGTTCATTACGAGTTTCGATACGCCGACATCGATCTCCACCCATTTCTGCTGTACAGTTAGCGGCGTCTTCGCGTCTGCATCGATGATTGACACTTGCAGATGGTCTCTGGCCACCTCGCTAAAGTGTCTAGTCGGGCCTGATGTTGGCTGTATGGCATCAACTTTGCGCATCTTCTTGGTTTCTGCGTTGCCGCTCTCATTCTTTGAGCGGTTTCGCTTTTGCGCCTCTGACATCGTTACTGGTGCGGTTGTGTTGGCCTGGAATCTGTTATATTCCTCCACAACCGCTTCGTATCTCTTTTTGTCCACCTGGTCACGTTCATGGATGGTGCCAGCTGCCGCATTCGTGGCTATTCTATCCAGCGTGTAGACAGCCTTCTGGTACCTCTGCCCCATGATCGTGCCGAGGGACTTATGCTTTCTGCCTTTGGGCGCTGCAGACTGTGCTCGATGCTGAGGTACTGCGTCTGGCACTCTCTAGCATCATTTCTTTCGCTGCTTTTGATGTTATGGCTGCTTTCAGTTCAGGGGTGCTATGTCTGGCACCTTCCTGAATGCTTGCTGCTGTCTCTTGGCTAGAGGCTAGCAACCTATCTTCCTCCGAGTCAAAATCAATCATTCTCGGAGTCTGATAGCGTTTGGCGGGGTTCTTAGTCGTTTGCTTATTGTCGTCATCGTCTTTTAGGTTTGGTTTTTGTTGTCGTTCATTTTTGGTCCCAGAAGTATGCACGGAAAGGGTTGGTCACTCGTCCGCAGAGCCGGCATGCGTAGAGAAGGCACTTATCCAACCGACATTGCCCGGGCGTCGGAGGGGACTGTTCGCTATCAGCTATTCAATATTCACCCGCTGATCATCCAGCCATCGGCACGGGTGCCTCAATACCTTGGCTTAGGGTGATGTTGGTAGGGCAATCTCAGAATCTGTCAGTAGGGAGAAGAGGAGGAGACAGAGGAGCACCTCTGGATGCATGGCATCATGCAGGAAAAGACTGAATACACTGCGTTCCGAAACTATTGGAAATATTACTGATTCGCAGGAATCAGAATAAATAAGATTAATTCGTTTACTAAATCGACAAGTTGGTTCAAAGAGGATACCGGAGAGGAAGGATTAACTCAAGTGGCATCACCAAGGGCCTTTCGTAGTGGTAGATGTTTCGGAAGACAACCACTTCTACCTAACTAGCTACTTGAAATAATTTTAAGCGGCTTTGAGAACTATAACGAAAAATGTTCAAAACAACTTTTAAGCCTCTTGTAGCATAAAGGAAACTTCTTTTAGCCATAACTAAATCCCAACACAATTCCCAAGAGCTTTAATTTAAACTTCAATTCGTCATTGTGGTTCATTTGTGAAATTCGTCTAATTCGCATCTTAGAGTTTTTGAAAAGGTAACCAAATCCACTTACAGAAGATTTAAGCTTACGTTGCAACAAAAAGTTTCTCTACAACTTTTCTAAACTCATTTGGTTTTTATGGTTTTTAGTTAAACAAATTTTCAGCTCTTTAGTTGGAACTATTCTAATTGAGATTGCATTTAATTATTTTAACTTTGCATTTTTGTTACCCGTTTTAATTTAGTACATGGGAAACCAATTAAACTATTATGTAAGTGTGTCTGTCTGTGTGTGTGTGTGTAAAATTTTTTAAAACAAATTTTATGCTATTTTATTTGGCTTCAATTGTAACTATATATAACTATATATAGTCTATATATAGTCTATATATAGTCTATATATAGTCTATATATAGTCTATATATAGTCTATATATATTAGTCGGTCGATTTTACTTTATTTAAGCTGCCTTTGTATGCATTGTATAAATGCATATAATAATATTTGATTATGTTGTTCTTCTTTCAGTCAACAAATGAAATTTATTTATCTTCTTTTTTTTGTTGCATACTTTTGTGCATTTTGTTTGTGTGTATTGTTTGTTTGTATATGTAAATGTAAATCATTATTAATTCGCTGTTGTTGTTGTTTTGTTATTGGATATTGGTTTTTGCTTGTAACATTTCAATTTCAATTCGATTGTGTTTTGTTTTATTTGAAACTCGTGTTTTTGTAACCAGTTATTTGTAGAGTTATAAAGAGTATATTGGCTATATCAAAGTGTATGCAACAGGAAGAGTGAAGCATTTATACAAAAAAGCTACAGATTACATTACACCAGTACCGACTTCAAGAAGAGGTTCGACGTCAGATTCCCGACGCGAAAGGAGTGGGACATGAACAGTGTAATGAGAGCAGACGCAGCTGCAATCTATACTGACGGATCCAAGATGGATCGCGGTGTAGGAGCAGGAGTCTACTCGGACGAACTCGAAGTATCTCTCTCCTATCGCCTAGGCAGCAGAAACACCATCTTCCAGGCGGAAGTCTTTGGCATCAGAGAAGCATGTAAGGTGTTGAATAATCATCCGAGTCAGCTGGCGCAAGTGTGTATATTCTCCGACAGTCAAGCAGCTGGCGATCAAATCGCCAACCGTGAACTCAGAAATCATCAGACAATGCAAAGAAGATCTCAATGCCCTTTCAAGCAGAATGAACATCGCACTCGTATGAGTTCCCGGACATAGGAACGTATACGGGAATGAAAAAGCTGATGAACTGTCGAGAAAAGGAGCATTAGATGGCGAAGCAGCGGAGGTGGCTGTCAAATACCCCTCAGCGCTATCAAGAGAGAACTTCTTCTGCGAGCTCAGAACAAGGCTGAAACCAGATGGAAAAATATTGGCACTTGCAAGATTGCAAAGGAAATTTGGCAGCGATACGACAAGCGTAGAACGGCTGAACTGAACAATGATCTTCAGAATAGCATCGACAATAACCGGATATTGGCCGTTAGGAGACCATGCAAAGAAAATGGCCAGGCCCTACAAAGTCAGATGCCGAAGCTGTGACCAGGAGAGCACAGAAGAGACAGTTTATCATTATTTATGTGAGTTCCCACGATTGGGGTCCTTACGCCACAGAGCACTAGGAAGCTTCGCGTTAGGAAGCCTACGTGACTTGGCAGAAAAGAACATAGACGACATCAGCAGGTTTATTAACGGATAGAGATGGTTTGAATAAACCGAACAGCAGTGGTTCCCATAAGTGGTGTAACAAAATGGCGCATTAGCGCTATTTGAGTTTGAATATGTTGTCACTCAAACGGCACCCAAACCAACCAAGCATTTATACAAAAAAGCCAAAAAAGCGTCAAGCTCATTCAAGTAAAGAGTTTAACGCAGTCGGCTACAAGCAAAATTTTTCATAGCATACTTTTGTGCTGCAATGGACAGTCAATCAAAAACGTTTACATCGGGTTTTTCAATAGGTACGCTACAAAAGTAGACCTATAGGGACAGCAAACGACGTCATCTTTTTTCTCGCTCTCACATTTGTCATTGACATTTGTCTTCAGTAAGGTTTGCCATTTCATCATGGAAAGATATGCGATCCAACAACGAGTCGAAATCATTAAAATTTACTACCGAAATTTGGAGTCAGTGGCCTCAACTTTAAGAGCGCTACGTCCAATTTATGATCGTCATAATTGTCCTGCCAGTTCACCAATTGAGCGTCAATTGGAAAAATTTTAATCCACCACCACAGTGCAAAATGTTCCCGTGCCAGTGAGACAAAAAATTCCCGTAGTGTCGAGAATATGGCAGCAATATTCTTGCGCTTCAACTAAGGTAGACCCAAATCAGTCTCTCACACGTCGTTCTCAAGCGTTGTGCATCTCTGTGACGTCATTGTGGCGAACTTGGCGAAAAGATTTCGGCCTACATCCTAACAAGATCAAATTGACGCAAGAACTGAAGCCGCTTGGCCACCAGAAAGAAGTGTTGTATGTTTGTGAATTGGGCTGAGCAATAACTTGAAAATGGTCCGGATTTTCATCGGAAAATCATTTTCAGCGATGAGGCTCATTTCTGGCTGAATGGCTTCATCATTAAGCAAAATATGCATTATTATGTATATTATGCATTAATATGCAGGTATTCTCTGTATCCTCCATGAGGTAGTAATTTGCTTGACCTCCGCTCAGCCAGGCTTGAAATGAGCCTATACGTTCACCTTTCTTTTAAGGACGTATTTCATCTGGCTTGCCAGGCAGCTATCGCTGCGTCTCTTTGACCCCTTCGGGTTGGAGCCGCCCGATGCCTTGTGGATATCGCATATTGATGCCCTTTCCTGTTAGCATGGATGGCCACTGGTACCATTTTTGCATCCTCCGTGATTGTCCTAAGTCCTAATATTACCCGAAAAGCACTCAGCCGGTAAGGGGCTGCCAGCTTACTCCGGAGTTGCTGGGTATAGCACAATGGACGCCACAACCCTTGCGAGGAGCAGCCGCCTTCCCGCTTTGGGATCACCAATGTTTGGTAGCATTCGGGACAAAGCAGCCTGCCTGTTTGTTGCTTTGTTACTGGCATATCCGATGTGTGGTCGGGAGCTAAGCCTGTTGTCCAGCATGACAATGGTCATAAACTCCAGGACTGCTTCCTTTTTATGTCCGGCTAAATCGAGGTCAGAATTTCTGAGCCTGTCTCCAATTAATTGAATGGATTTGTTTGCCGTCTCCTCCACCTCTTTTAAATGTTTTGCAACTACGATTAAGGCTAGATCTTTCGCGCATCCGATAAGTGTGCATCCTTGTAGGAGGCTAAGTCGCAAGACTTCGTTGTATGCTATATTCCACAAAAGGAGACCCAGGACTGGGCCTTGGGGAACGCCGCCAGTGACTTAGTATTGCTTCATGCCTTCTTCAGTATATTACTTGAGCATTCTGTCCGACAGGTAGCTTGAGGTGATCCTCCGCAGGTATTCTGGTAGCTCTATACTGCGTTGAAGGCGTTGCGGACGTCCATGTGGGTGTATGGGTGTGTGTGTGTGTGTGTTTGTGTGTGTGTGTGTGTGTGTGGGCGTGGCACTGCTTGAAGTTAGACATAAATTTGCGAAAATCCATTTTGTCTACACGCGCAATTATCTGCACTTTAAAATATACATTGCTCAGTGGAATGCGACTTGTGTTTGTACGAGTGTGTGTGTGTGTGTGTGTGTGTGTGTGTGTGTGAGTGTTGGTAAATGTGCAACTCTGTGTTTACCCACACTGGCAGTGCCATACGTGTAAACATAACCTCACTAAGCATTAAGCCTAAGCCGTTGTCTAGCTGTCCGCTGCACAGTGGTTCCAGTCATAGGCAAAAAATAAGGAGGGTCAACTGGTTGCAATCGTCATATATCGACTATAATATGCCCTACAGGCTTTCTATGTCGTTTGTGATGCACTTCATATACTCTATACCTTTTTAATTTTTTATAGGCATCGCTAAAAAGTATTTCTAAAAAATTAACCGAAAAACGGCAATTTTTTTTTTTATTTTTAATTTATATCTAAAAATCAGCTAATTTTCAAAGCATTTACTTAATGTCATGCGGATAAATTGGCAATAAATATAATTGAAAAAAAGATTTTTATTACATAAAAATTAAGTGTAAATTGCATGTAAATATAATTGAAAATTTTTTTTTTTATTTATATGTGAAAATCAGCTTTTAACTCTTTTTTACATAAAAATTATTAAGAACTAATAGTTAAATATAAATTATTAAAAAAAATATAATATAATAAAATATTTTGCATGTATTTCAATGTATTTCTCAATTATTTAAATAAAAAAGAAAGCAAAAATTTTTAATTTTAGCTTATATCTTAAAAACAACTTTCACACTATTTTTTGCATTAAAATTATAAAATAATAGCTAAATATAAATTTTTATTTAAAAACCGCAAAACAAACATTTAATTTTCAATTTTTAAAACAATAAAAAAAACTAAATTATTTAAAAAAAAAACAAATATTTTGCATGTATTTCAATGTATTTTTTAATTATTTAAATAAAATAGAAAGCACAAAATTTTTTAGTTTTAGCTTATATCTTAAACTCAACTTTCAACGCTTTTCTTTGCATTAAAATTATAAAATAATAGTTAAATATAAAAATTGATTGAAAAATCGCCAAAAAATTGAATTTTCAAATTTTAAACATAATTATATAATTTTTTAGTTTTAATACATATCTGAAAATCACCTTTTAACTTCTATAAAATGATAATAAGATATACAAATTATTTTTTAATTTTTAAAAGAAGGCAAAAAGCATAAATTTTGTAATTTGAATATATGAACATATATCTAAAAATCAACTTTTGACTTCAATTTTAAACATATAAGTAAAAGTTATTAAATAAACTTAAATTCAAAATCGTAAAAACTTAAATAAGTCAATTGTTTTTTGTTTTATTATAAAATAATAGTTAAATATAAACTTTTATTTAAAAAAAAAAAATAATTTTTCAATTTTTTCAATTTTTTAAACAAAATAAAAAGCATAATTTTTTACTTTTAATATATATCTGAAAATAAAAAAAAAAGAAATTATAAAATTAAGATTTAACATTTTTTTAAAATTTTTAAGTAAGGTTAAAAGCATAATTTTTTAATTTGTGATTAGAAATATCAACTTTTGACTCCTATTTATTATATATAAGTAAAATTAATTACATAATAGTTAAACATACATTTTTATTTAAATTCTTAAAAAACTTGAAGCTTTCAATTTTAATACAAAATAAAATAATATTTTTTTAATTTTAGTATGTATCATAAAATACATTTTTAGTTGTTATTTTTTATATTCAAATTATGAAATAATAGGTAAATATAAATTTTTAATTAAAATTTAAGAATAATTAAAACAAAATAAAAATTATTAACTAATTCTTCGGTACCTTTTCAACTATGCCTTGCACGTCCTTGAAGGATCAATATGAAGTAGACGTACAAAATAAAAGTTTAATTTTAAATATGTTTTGTCTGATAAATAAATAAATAAATAAACTAAAATTTTCACATTTTTTATTTAGTGTTTTTTTTTTAATAATTTGTCTAAGCTACATTTGATAATTTATCGAATAAATATTTTGAATTATTTTAAAATACAAAATATATTTATATTTACTATATATTTTACATTATTTACTTTAAAAATTTAAGTTATTTTTTTTTTAATTGCGTATGAAATAAATTTTATATTTTATAAACAAATTTTGTAAGTTGCGTTTAATAATTTATTAAATAAATATAATTTATAAATATTTCATATTGTTTATTATATTTTTATTTATTGCATTTGTTATTATTATTTTTTTTTTAATTGTCCCAGTTGCATTTGATAATTTATTGAATAAATATTTTGAATTATTTTAAAATACAAAATGTGTACCTATATATTAAATTAATATATTTTCTGAATATTTTAAATTGTTTACTATAAAAAAAAATATTTATATTTATTCAAAACAAAAAATTAAAAAAAACAGGGATCGTTACTATTATAAACAATTATTATTTTTGGAATTTTTTTTATTAAAATTCCATAATTCTTATGATTTGATTAAAAACGTAAAAGAAATTAAATAATATTTTAATGACAATTTTTATTTAAAAATTGCCAAATAATTCTTATTATTAATTTTTTGCAATAAAAAATGCAGAAAAAAAATTATTGACCAATATTTATATGCAAAATAAAAAAATAAATAATACTCAGCAATTTTAATTTAAAAAAAAAAAAATTAAATATCTTTTGAACCACGGCGTGCATTTTGATGGTTTTTCTGATTCACACCTTACCATCAATGTCAAAAATGTCCTTTAAAGATCGTATAAAGGATGCCCGAAATTTACATTCAATTTAACAAGCTTGATTTCTTTAATAAAAAAAACTGGTGCCTGTAAAGTCGGTTTTACGGGCGAAGATTTTACGTGACAACTCCTTTCTTAATTTCATGAAATATGCGTATAATCTTGATTACGTATCAAACGTTTCTAAGTCAACTACGTTAAAAGAAACAACAATCGACTTGACTTTCGCAAGACACATTACAGCAGAAACACTTTCTTCCATTTCCCATTCCTCCTATCATCATTAACTAATTCCTATTTGAGTTATTTTGTTGAGGATAGGACGATGATAGGAGAAATAGGAAATGAAAGGAAGTGTTTCTGCTGTAATGTGTCTTGCGAAAGTCAAGTCGATGGTTGTTTCTTTTAACGTTGTTGACTTAGAAACGTTTGATACGCAATCAAGATTAAACGTATATTTCATGAAATTAAGAAACGACTTGTCAGACTTTACGTTTTTGTTAAAATCACCACACAGAAGAATCGGTATGCCAGAATCATCTTGCACGAACGGTGGCACGTACTGGCTGTTGTGAACGTACGGACCGAGTCCTTGCCATAGTAACATTCCAATGTCCTGCATACTAGCTCCCGGATGAATATATACAGCACCGAGTATAAACTTGAAGCTAGTATTACCGGTGAAGCAAGTAACTTCAGTCATGCACATGTCACCCTTGGTTTTAATGACACGAGTTGCGTCTGTAATCGCAACTTGGACCACTTCCGCCGTAGATGTCGATGATAATTTACGATAGATCGCCGCTCCACCAGCCGCGTTGGTATTTGAGTTGCTTCGATTATTTTCCCTGGATACGCACTCATAATCCTTGATTGGAATTGGTTCACAAGTGTCGCGCATCCACGTTTCAGTCAATACTAAATAGTCGGATCGTGGTATCACTGTATCTGTTTCAATGTCCGCAGCATGGGCACTTATACTTTGGCAGTTGATGTTCGTTATAATAAGTTGTCCAGCGTCGGTTGCGTCGTCACAGAATTTTACGGCTTGTTTGGTAGTTGTGTCTAGAGTGTGTCCACGAAGTCGCATGTATTCATTGCGAATATCTCGAGTAGTCTGTGAGTCGTTTCCATCTCGGCCATGTTTGAAAACCAATGGAGAGTCCTTTTCTGTTATGATGTACAATCCATCGATACTTGTGACGCGGCTCATGGCTACATATACCAATTGCTGTTTGACAGAAGAAAGGCCGAACTATGCTTGTTAGTAGAGATGCCAAAATAGATAGACTATCAATAGTATCGATAGTATGGGATAGTATAATCGTTACGATTATTTATCGTTAGATTTTTTCAATGGTGCCTCCCATACAAACCTAATTTAAGACGTTGTCACGTCAAAATTAAGAATAAAAATGTATCCTTAATCCGGATAGTCTTTTCAAAAATACTTTACTGCACTTTTATCCAGCGCCTTTTTTTCGCTTTGATATTTTTCGACCCCATAACTCTTATTTGCAATTCCTGAATAAACCTAAGTTTTTCTTAGAAAAAATAAGTTAATAAGAACCTTTTTTTTATACAAAACTTAAATCTATGCATTATAAACAAAATTGGTATTAAAAAATAATATGCTCCCGGCACATATATGTATATCTTAAGAAAAAAAATTTCCACAATTACAGTAGCAGACAAAAATATCCGGACACCTGATTTGCGCTTGTAAATGCGAACTTTGAAGCGTCGTGGGCGCCGCATAAAAGTTTCGATCGACTTGAAAATTTTTAGTTGTAATCGTGTGTTATTTAGCTTTTAACAAGTGATAAGTTTTATGATCTCAAAGCTGTCTGGGAAGTGAAAAAAAATTAATAGTGAAAAATGTCTCAAATGACTGATTTGCATAAAGGAGCCATACTGGCTCTGCGGCCAGAAAATTTGAGCCTCCGTACTATAAGTGCTAAAGTTGGATTCAGCAAATCTTCGATAGGTCAATTTCTTAACAATTATGGTGAATCCGGCAGCCTTAAGAGAAAACCTGGCGCAGGGAGGAAGAAGAAGACGACCGACAAGGAAAACAGGATATTGAAGCGTTTAAGTATGGAAAATCGGTTCAAAACCGCTGAAGACATAAGGACCGAATTTGTCCAGTCTGGAGGAGTCAACATTAGCACAAGGACTGTGCGAAGACGCCTCGAGGAGGAAAGACTTGATGCTCGCCGGCCAGCAAAAAAACCGGTCTTAACCTTAAAAATGCGTCAAAAAAAGCTACAATGGGCTAAAATCCACGAGTTCACGTACGTACGCCATAAAGTTGGAGAGCGGTTTAAAAACGAGTGCCTAAGACGTATTTTAAAGATTAATATAACGAAGGGGAAACCCAAAACATTAAAAGAGCTGGATTTCATTGTGGAAAATGTGTGGTACATGGACATTCCATTAACAATTCAAAATTTGGTTGATTCAATGCCAACGCGCATAAAATCGGTCATAAAGAATAATGGAGGACCAACAAGATATTAAAAGTTATAATTTAAGTGTATTAAATATCAAAAAATTAAAAGTCTATTTGGCTATTTGGCCCTATGCTGATCAGTCATTTTTGACTCAGTTCACTATTTAGTTTATCTTTTTTTACAGAAAGCTTTTAGAGAAAAAACCTCTCGGCCCATAAAAGTAAAACAAATAACATATACAATAAAAAAAATTCAAACCGATATAAGCTAATTTAACATACCACGCTAACACCGATTCAAAGTTCACGCATGCAGCCGAAACTAAGTGTCCGGATATTTTTGTCCGGTACTGTATTTGTAGTCTACAATTCGTGCTCACGCATACACACACAGCATACATTACATGATGTTCTAATAATTCTTTTAAAAATAAAGATTAACTTTAAAATATATTTTATAATTTCTGTTGTTATTGTGCAGATCGATGCAACAAATGCAATTTCTCAACACTGTCTCAATACAACTTGAACCACTGTGCGTTGTCGCCCGCATGAATTGCAATGGCTGCTTGTCATTGCCACACTAACACACACACACATAAATATGCGACGGTCGAGTGAGCAAGACAACGCACAAGGACCCCACACACACACACACACACACATATAGCCAGTGTTGCCGAGTTACTAAAAGACTAAAACTTAGCAAAATGTTAATTAAATTCTAACAACGAATCAAGTAATTTACAACGACGACCAAGTAGAAAACCCCAAAGTACCGGAGCAGCCAGGCGGCTGAGCCCTCAGAGCCGATGCCATCGAGACATTATGCCGCCACCCCCCCTCCCTCTCCTTAGCCTCCTTACCCTAGTGCTTGCAACATGGCACACCAATACCATTGAGCTAGAGATACACGTACACGTACACACAAGCAAGCCATCCGAAAAAGGACTCTCTCCCTGTACATAGAGCAGCAGACTACGGCCGTGGCATGACAGTAAAATACGGGAAATGCTTAAAGCTAACTGTATTTTCGTGTGCCGCAACTTTGACCCCCTCCATGCTACCCTCCTACCCCATTGCAGCTGCCGCTCCTCCATTGCGTATACGCTCTGTTTGCCACATACACATACACCCGACAAAGCAGTTAAGAAGCGGTTAACCGACTTACTTCCGGTCAGAAATGAGCGAAATGCAGTAGAACCAGAAACAGAAGCAGGAGCAGAACAAGGAACAAGGACAACTAGCATAGCATAAATGCTAAATGGTAGCTGAGAAACAATCATAAAATAAAATAAATTTATGAATCTTAGGAAATGTAGCATAGACTGTCTGCATCTATTAAGGAAAGCGATTATGCTAAGGACATTAAAAGGAAAAAAAAACAGACAGCGAGAGAGTGGGCAGGGAGTGGAGTAAGGACGATAAACTATGCAACTTTTGCTTTTATGTGCTCTTGTTGCTTGCACGAATATTCGATATTCAATCGTTAGGCGCTTACATATTTAAAGCGACTTTGGCAGACATCAACTTCTTTGGCCAAAGAGAGCACACAAAAATTTTAATGTATTAGTGTAGAGAGAGAGCGGCCAGAAGCAGAGAGAAAGTTAAGTCGAGACTCTCAGCTCGAGTGAGGGTGAAGAAATTTCGACTTGGCGGGGTAAGGGTGCACTCGATTCAAAACTGTTGCAATGAGCTAATCAAGTTTAAATGATAGAATAGAGTTCTATTCCAAGAGAAGACGGCAAATGGGGAATTATAATCGTTTCAACGAAGCCAATAATACATAAGGGGTTCCTCACAGGGAGATGGGGCACTGCGACCAAAAGGTCTTTTGTACCATACCCTAAGGATAAAACAAAAGACATTCAGCATTTCTCATAAATAGCAGTAGGTCTTTTGTTAGTATTGATCGGAGATGGAAGGGATTCATCCGTTCCTTTCCCATGTGACAGGCTCTGTCCCCTATCAGCGCTGGGAAGTCACAGATAATATGTCTGGTGGTTTCATCGTCTTTTAGACAGAGCCTGCACTCTGAAGAGTCCGATAGGCCAATTTTCTGTAGATGATATCTAACAGTATGGTGGCCAAATAGGTAAGCTACCAGGAACTTTAGGTCCGCTCTGTCAAGACCTTTTGTCTTGATCGCTTCCAGAGGTTTGACAAGCACTTTTGCTTGACGAAGCACCCGAAGGGAGAACTAGTATCTTCTATGATCTCCTGCGGCCCATTTGTTTATCATGGTTTTGATCGTGGATCAACCAATACCACAAAACGGCGCAGGAGATTTATTCAGGGTGGAGGCAACCTGTCGTGCTAGATCGTCAGCGATCGTGATACCATCCACTCCCGAGTGTCCAGGCACCCAACATAGCACGACTTTGTTCCGGGAATTGGAGGTAGATATGGCATTCTTTAACCATCCTGGAGGAGATGCTCCAAGTTGATAATGCCCTAATGGCAGCTTGGCTACCTGAGCAAATGCAGATTTTTGCTCCCCTAGTTCCCTTGTGAAGGATACTAAGGACGCAGACCTCTATGGCATGAAAGACGCTGGGCCAGATGCCCATAGCGGTAGAGATTCAGGTGTTGGGTCCAACGATTCCAACAACTACACCCTGCTGAGTTTTGAACCCATCTGTGAACCATTGTTGCCACCGGGAGTATCCACAGTGGCTGCCATCAGCCCAAGTCTTCCGATTTGGGAGACGAGATTTAAATTTCTTATTATGAAAAAGTTCCATAATCATAGGATCTGATCTAGAGCAGATCGATACGCCAGGAAGGGAATATATGAGTGAACCAAATAATATAACAATTAGAAGGTGACGCAATTATGTAGACTTCTTATTTGGGTTCTCTGCAAAAAAGAAGGCTAGAGTTATATTCCAGGAGTAGTCAACAAATCGGGAATTAAAAACGATTCAAAGAATAAAATTTAGGAGCACACGAGGTCAAGTCATTTCACCATGATCCAAGAATTAGAAGGTGATGCAATTGTGTTAGCTTGTTATTCATGACTCTATGAAAAAGAGAAGGCTAGAGATCTATTCCAAGAGTAGATGTCAAATTAAGAACTATAAATGATTCAACGAACAAAATTTAAAGTCGCACGAGGTCAAATCTTCACGAACTGCACCATGATCCAACAATTAGAAGGTGACGCAATTGTATAAACTTATTATTCGTGGCTCTCTGAAAAAAAGAAGCCTAGAGTTATATTCCAGGAGTAGTCAGTAAATCGGGTACTATAAACAACTCATAGAACAAAATTTAGAAGAGGGATCAATTCTATTCGAACAGGATTTAAAAATTAGAAGTGGATGTAGGCTTGTTTTTTGTGGCACCAATCTAGATTAGACTTTCTTTAATAGCTGAAAAAAAGCTTTGCTAATTAGAAAAACTTTTTTAATGATATATTCGTATCTGAAGCAATAGCAGCGGTTCAGTTCGGCACAAAAAGATTCTACGTTTTTCCAACAGAAAAACTACTACGAAAAGTGACTTAAAGTCATAAAAAAGTGAAAAACTCGAATACAAATGTTTTTCATAGAGATCTAATAGCAGAGAATCCTACCTTAAAAAAAAGTATAAAAAAATTCTAATTGTCTAATTCAAAATTGCCAAACTATGAAAAAGATTCTAAGTATTACGATACGAAAAGTTTGCATTAGAGATACATAAATTTCTTAAAGTATGAATTTAGGCATCGAATATAAATATTGCGGACGTAAAGTCGGGCGCGGACGACTTTAGGATGCCTATATCACTACCTTGTAATAAAGTCCGATTTCTTCACAAAAAACAAAAACAGAATAATTTCCTAATTCAAACATTTTTTGACCAATCGTATCCTATGGTAACTTATGATATAGTCAACCGATTTCAATAGCATTTGACACAGTGCTTAAATACCTTAAACAGATCTGAATGCTTAAAGTTCAAATGATCTTTACAGGCAATCAGAATACATCGATTTTTATAAAAATCGTTTTTCTGGACCGATTGGTCTATGGGAGCTATATGATTAGTCGAACGATTCGGATTAAATTTGGTAAGTGCTTAGGAACTTTAAAATACTCACGAATATCAAATTTGGTCATTGTCTTAACAAACAATTGAAACACAACAAATTTTGTTAAAACCTCGATTGTTGGAAGATCGGACCTCATGGGAGCTATATGATATAGTCAACCGATTTCGTTCAAATTTGGCACAGTTGTTTAAATTTCTAAATAAATCTGAACGCTTAATGTGCGAAATTCGAAATTAATGTTTAAATCACTAATTTTGATTGTTCAACACGTATTCTAAGTCTAAACACACGAACTGATTGTTGAAATTGTGCTAAAGTGGAAGATCGATTCATGGGTCAAAAAATAAATATTTCCCATATTTTCATTTTTTCCGGAAAAATACAATTTTTGATTTGATTTTAATTTAACTCCAACAAGTTGAATGTAACGCGTATGATTGGCACTCAAGCAATGTGATTTGTATGCAACGTATGATCGCAAGAATGATAAAAATGCTCTCAACATGTGTCAGTTGGTTCGATTGACACTCAAAGCAATGCGAGTTGTATGCAACGCGTATGATCGCAACAATGATAAAAATGCTCTCAACATGTGTCAGTTTGTTCGATTGGCACTCAAAGCAATGTGAGTTGCATGCAACGCGTATGATCGCAACAATGATAAAAATGCGAGTTGTTCGATACCGATCAGGTATGAGAAGCAACATTTTATATTTTTATTATTTCATCTAATTTATTTTACACTTTAAGACCTCACACTTTTTATAACCCAAATTAAAGAGAATAAAATAAAACTAATTGAAATATCAATATAATTAACTATTTTATTTATAGATATCATATTTTATATCGTGTGAAATTTTATCAAACCAATGTTAAAAAATAACACAAATAATTTTAATATATTTTTTTTTTTAAATAATGTGTAAAAATAAATTTTTTTTCTTACAAAATTACAAATAATTAGAAGTTAAATACATTTTTTATTGAATCTTTCCCGAAAATTAAAGTAAAATTTTTTCATTTTAATTTAACTGTAACTCTTAATTTATTTTAAATGTTAAGATCTTACACTTTATATTACCAAAATTAAAGAGAATAATTTTAAATTAAAAGTCATATTTTAAAATACACTTTTTATTTAATAGATTTCTTGTTTTGTGTGGTGGGAATATTAATCAAACCATTTAAAAAAAAAAATAAAACAAATATTTTTAACGCATTTTTTTTTAAGAATAATGTGTAAAAAATTATATTTTTTTTAAGCAAGTCGAAAATATGAACGTAAAGGTCGAAGTTCCCAACAAGTTGTATGCAACAAGTATGATCGCAACAGCTCAATCATGTTTGCTGGAAAGGATATAGTGAGTGCGAGTGCAAGTCGAAAATATGAAGAAAACGTTGAAGATACCAACAAGTTGTATGCATACGCGTTGCATACATCGCGACAATGATAAAAGCGATCTCGACATGTGCGAGTTTGTTCGAAAGGCACTCAAACCCATGTGAGTTGTTCGAGTGCGATCATTAATGAGACGCAACATCTTATATATTTAGGCAGTTGGTATGATTGGTTTCAGTCAAATAAATATCTATTAAATATTAAAAAAATATTTTTTTTGGTACAATATGGCACTTATTATTGTACAAAAATTTTTTTAATATTTAATAAATATTTTTATGATAAAAAAATTAAATTATTTTTTGCTATAAATAAAAAAAAAAAATAACAAAAAATAAAAATATTTCAATAAAAAATGGGGTTACCTTCGATTAATTAATTAATAAATTAAAAAATTATTAAAAAATGTTTTCTAGTGAAAGATGTCACATATTACAATAAACTTTCTTAATACTCAATACATTTCTTATTTTTTTATATAATGAAAAAAATTGAATTATTGCTTAGGTGAATATTAAAATAAATATTTTTAAATTAAGCCATTTATTACAATAAAAAATAAGTTACCTAAAACACATAAGATTTAAACAAAAAATAAAATGTTGGAAATGTACGCAATTTATTTATTAATTTAAAAAATTGAGTGAAACAAATATTTTTTTTTGGTACAAGATGTCACATAATATAATAAATTTTTTTTAATATTCAATAAATGTTTTTTTATTCATATGACATAAAAATTAAATTATTTTTTTAGTTTCAATATAAAAAAAGAAATAACATAACATAATAACAAGATATTTCAATAATAAATAAAATAAAAAATAATAAAAAATTGAAAATTAAAGCAATTAAATTATTAATTCACAACAATGTGTGAAAAAATATTTCTTTTTGGTATTACACATTTTTTTTAATACCTAATAGATTTCTTGTTTTATTTATATAGTAAAAAAAATTTAAGGTGTATATAAAAAAATGGCGGACGTAAAGTCGGGCGCGGACGACTTTAGGATACCCTCTACCACTAGCTTGTAATAAAGTCCGATTTCTTCACAAAAAACCAAAAACAGAAGAATTTTTAAGCAAAATTTTTTTTTTGACCGATCGTTCCTATGGGAACTATATGATATAGTCAACCGATTTCAATAAAATTTGACACAGTGCTTAAATACCTAAAAAAGATATGAATGCCAAATTTATTTCAAATATCTTTACAAACAAACAAAACACATCGAATTTTGTATAAAAAACGTGTTTTTGGACCGATTGGTCCTATGGGAGCTATATGATCTAGTCAAACGATTTGGATTAAATTTAGTACAGTGCTTAGGAACTATAAAATACTCACGAATGTCAAATTTGGTCCCAATATCTTAACAAACAAACGAAACACAACAAATTTTGTTAAAAAATCGATTTTTTGGAAGATCGGACCTATGGGAGCTATATGATATAGTCAACCGATTTTGTTCAAATTTGGCACATTGCTTAAGTGGTCTCAAAAATTTCCAAACGCCAAATCTGGTTACGATATCTTTATTAAAAAACGAAATATAGCGAACTTTTCTTTAAAAAAGTTATTTTGGCCGATCGGTCCTATGGGAGCTATATGATATAGTCAACCGATTTTGATCAAATTTGGTACAGTGATTGGGAACTATAAAAATTTCGAATACCAAATTTGGTGACGATATCTTCATAAACAAACGAATTATTCATCTAAAACTTATTTTTTGTCGAGTCGTCTCAAACACCCCTATGGGAGCTATATAATTTAACCCGATATCAAAAAAATAAAATAAACTTGCCTCCTATGGAATAATATGGGATCTAATGTGAAAGTTTGGCAGCTCTAGCTCTTACCATCTCTGAGATCTAGGCGTTCACACGGACGGACAGACGGACATGGGTATATCGACTTCTCTATTCACCCTGATCATATTTTAGGTAACTTTGGGGTGTCTCCGACGTCTCCTTCTATATGTTACATTCATTTTCGGCTTGCACAAACTTAATATACCCTTGGTACCATACGGTACAGGGTATAATAATAGCATTAAATAAAATTATTTCAATAAAAAATGGTTTAGCTGCAACAAAAATAATTTAAAAAAAATCATAAATTGTAAAGGGAGGCAATTAAATAATTAATACAAAAAATATAAGAGAAAATTATTTTTTTTTAAGTACAAGATGTTACATATTATAATAAATGTTTTTTATATTTAATAGATTTTTTGTTTGGTTATAAATTGAATTATTTTGTAGTTCAATATAAAAAAATAATATTAAATGAAGTTATTTCAAAATTAAAAAAAAAACAAAAGCTGAAATTGTAAGCTGTTAATTGTTTATTTAAAAAAAAGTGTAAAAAATAATTTTTTTTTATATTCAATAGAGTTCTTGTTTACATATACGATAAAAAAATGTATAATTCTTATAAAAAAGCTGTTACTTGATTTAAAAAAAAAATGTTTTTATACCCTGTACCATATGGTACTAAGGGTATATTAAGTTTGTGCAAGCCGAAAATGTATGTAACATATAGAAGGAGACGTCGGAGACACCCCAAAGTTACCTAAAATATGATCAGGGTGAATAGAGAAGTCGATATACCCATGTCCGTCTGTCCGTCTGTCCGTCCGTCTGTCCGTCCGTGTGAACGCCTAGATCTCAGAGATGGTAAGAGCTAGAGTTACCAAACTTTCACATTAGATCCCATATTATTCCATAGGAGGCAAGTTCATTTTATTTTTTTGATATCGGGGATAAATTATATAGCTCCCATGGGGGTGTTTGAGACGACCTCGACAAAAAAAAAGCGTTTTAGATGAATAATTCGTTTGTTTATGAAGATATCGTAACCAAATTTGGTATTCGAAAGTTTTTTATAGTTCCCAATCACTGTGCCAAATTTGATCGAAATCGGTTGACTATATCATATAGCTCCCATAGGACCGATCGGACAAAATAACTTTTTTAAAGAAAAATTCGCTATATTTCGTTTTTTAATAAAGATATCCTAACCAGATTTGGCGTTTGGAAATTTTTTAGACACTTAAGCAATGTGCCAAATTTGAACAAAATCGGTTGACTATATCATATAGCTCCCATAGGTCCGATCTTCCAAAAAATCGATTTTTTAACAAAATTTGTTGTGTTTCGTTTGTTTGTTAAGATATTGGGACCAAATTTGATATTCGTGAGTATTTTAGAGTTCCTAAGCACTGTACCAAATTTAATCCAAATCGTTTGACTAGATCATATAGCTCCCATAGGACCATTCGGTCCAAAAACACGTTTTTTATACAAAATTCGATGTGTTTTGTTTGTTTGTAAAGATATTTGAAATAAATTTGGCATTCATAGCTTTTTTAAGGTATTTAAGCACTGTGTCAAATTTTATTGAAATCGGTTGACTATATCATATAGCTCCCATAGGAACGATCGGTCAAAAAAAATTTTTGCTTAAAAATTCTTCTGTTTTTGGTTTTTTGTGAAGAAATCGGACTTTATTACAAGCTAGTGGTACAGGGTATCCTAAAGTCGTCCGCGCCCGACTTTACGTCCGCCATTTTTTTTTTGTACAGTATGTCTTACATTACAATACATTTTTTTTTTATTTATTTATACGATAAAAAAATTGTATTTTTTGTTAGATAAATATATATAAAAAAAATAAAATTAAAAGAAATTATTTCAATTAAAAATGGGTAACCAGCAATACACAAAACTAAAAAATATGAAATATTAGAAATATAAGCAATTAATTAATAAATTACTTTTTTCGCATAGCAATTAAATGCGTCAAATGTTTCCTTTGAGGATTAAGAAACTATAACTTTGCTCCTTGTCGGCTGGATGCTGTGTTGGTAAAAGCTCAAGTCCTTTTGTATCTGGAATGTTGCTATTGTTGTTGTTGTTATTGTTGTTGTGTGCGTGTTGGCTGTTTGTTTGCACGTGCGAAATGAGTGCAAGAAGTCGCCTCGAGGAGCGGAGCATCGTTATGGGTTTGTGAGCTGGTCTCCTGCTCTGGAACTCCTTACTTTGTTGCTCCTTTTTTGTGCTTGGCACAAACTTTCAAATGGAAAAAACGCCAAACAGCTAGAAAAAAAAAAGATTTGCTACTTGCGCGATGCCAAAGGCAGGTTGCTGCTGCAGCGACGTTTTAATACACTGTAATTAAAAGGGAAAGGGTATAGCCAGTTCGTGCCGGAAAAAAATATCAAGAAAACCTCGAAGATCCCAACAAGTTGTATGCAACAAGTATATTCGCGACAGTTTAAGCATGTTCGGCGCAAACGAGTAAGTGCAAGTAGAAAATATACAGAAAACGTTAATGACTCCAACACGTTGTATGCAACAAGTGTGATATCGGCAGCTCAAACATGTTTGCTGTAAAGGATATAGTGAGTGCAAGTCGAAAATATGATGAAAACGTTGAAGACTCCAACATGTTGTATGCAACGCGTATGATCGCGACAATTATGAAAATTTCCTCGACATGGTTGAGTATGTTCGAATGGAACTCAGAGCAATGTGAGTTGTTCGAGTGCGATCAGGTATGAGACGCAACATCTTATATATTTAGGCAGTTGGTATGATTGCTTTTAAAGGCAATCTGTGTTTCGTTTTTTCAATCAGTCGCAACGGCAACCGAGGACTGTTCGCATATAACCGCAAGTGGCGGCAGGCTTGACTGTTTACATTCTGGCGACTGACTCAAATTCCTTCATTATAAAGTATTCAGGTAAATATCTGTTGTAGTTTGAGAGATTATAAAAGCTAGAAATATAAACAAAATCAAAAAATAAAATATTTTTAGATCTATAACTCATTTATTAAGGCAGATATCATAACATTTTTTTTGTTTTAATTTCAAGCACTTTAATCATCTTTAATTTAAATTAATTTATGACCGATTAATCATTTTCAAAGCATAATTTGTTTTCTTATGAAATGTTATTATAATCAAAGGATTAAGATGCACAGGGAAGGAATTTTTAGTCAATATTTAGCTCTAAAATTAAAAAATGCTTTTCTCAAATATTTCATCTCATTTTTTTATATAAAGGGTGATTCATTAAGACCTTTTTTTTCAATAGGATTTTCGTGTGGATCACGCGTGATCCATGACAGCTGTGAAAGGCAAAGTTGTTCAGTATTCATTAGCAAATCATCATGGAAAGCCGACTCTTAGTAAGATCGACAAAAATCCGTTGTTTTCGACCAACATTTTTTCAGTGATGAGGCCCACTTTTGACTCCACGGTTTCGTGAATAAGCAAAATCGCCGTATTTGTGAGGAGAAGATCAACCCGAAGAGGTTCACCAGCTGCCATTATATCCAAGAAAAACAACGGTTTGGTGCGGTCTGTGGGCTGGTGGCCAATGATTGTCCGTATTTTTTTAAAAATGAGCAAGGTGCGAACGTTACCATCAATGGCGCACGTTATCGGACCATGTTAACGGACTTTTTGCTGTCTGAAATTGTTGCCCGTGATCTCGACGACATTTGGTTCCAACAGGATGACGCTCCGTTTCACATTGCCAATGAAACAATGGCTCTATTGCGAGATCAATTTGGTGAGAGATTAATTTCACGTACGGGACCCGTACCTTGGACGCCAAGATCGTGCGATATAACACCGCTCGACTTTTTTCTTTGGGGTTACGTAAAGTCAACAGTTTACGTGGACAAACCAGCAACGATTGAGGCCTTGGAAGCCAACATTACTCGTGTTATTGGCCAAATACCAGTGGAAATGCTTGAACGAGTCATGGAAAATTGGACCTTCAGGATGGACCATTTAAAACGCAGTTGCGGCCAACATTTGAACTAGATTATTTTTTTAAAAATAAATGCCATAAAATATCCTTTCGAAATCATAAATAAAGATCCCATCATTCCTTTGAAATTTGCATTCGCCAAATCATTAAAAAAAGGTCTAATGAATCACCCGTTAGTATATAGTCTTCCATACGGCCGATTAATTATTTTCATAGCATAATGAATTTCCTCGAAATTTTACTATAGCTCAGGATCTAGCTAGGGAAATTTTTATGCCATAATTACCTTTAAAATTAAGGAATTTTTTTCTTATCTAAACAATGTTTTTTTTTTATATTATGTTCAAATAATGATGATGATGATTTTATTTAACGAGTCAGCTGTTAATAAATAAATTCATTTCTTAAGTCGTTTGGAAGTACAATTTTATTTTTTATATTTAAAAAAAACGAACAAAATTATTGTTTTAATTATTTTATTTTATTTTTAATTTTGGCACCGATTGAATGGATATCTGCATAATACAAGAAAGACTAAAAACATGTTTAAAAATATGCTAGTTAACAAATTTAAGCTACATATTAAAAATAAAATAATTTATTTATATAATTAAAAAGCAGATTATTCTAAATTATAAAAGATTTATAGACAGAGCAATAAATCATGTAAGTTAGATAAAGAGAAATTTTCGTAAAATAGCAGTGCTTAAAATAAATGCTTTACGGCTTAATTATTTAATTAATTTAATTAATATTATTATTTTTTTTAATTTTAGCTCAATTATTTAATATTTTTGAATAATTTATTCCTATTAGTTGGCAAATTTCTTTTTTTGTTTTAAGGAAAAAATTGTTTATTGTACTGAGTAATAGTAATTTTTTATACATATTTTTATAAATTTTTCAATAAAAAATATATTATTATGATATATTTTTAAAAATTTCACTTTTTAAAATAAATGCTGTACGGCTTAATTTAAAAAAAAATGGCGGACGTAAAGTCGGGCGCGGACGACTTTAGGATACCCTGTACCACTAGCTTGTAATAAAGTCCGATTTCTTCACAAAAAACCAAAAACAGAAAAATTTTTAAGCAAAAAATTTTTTTTTACCGATCGTTCCTATGGGAGCTATATGATATAGTCAACCGATTTCAATAAAATTTGACGCAATGCTTAAATACCTTAAAAAAGATATGAATGCCAAATTTATTTCAAATATCTTTACAAACAAACAAAACACATCGAATTTTGTATAAAAAACGTGTTTTTGGACCGATTGGTCCTATGGGAGCTATATGATCTAGTCAAACGATTTGGATTAAATTTGGTACAGTGCTTAGGAACTATAAAATACTCACGAATGTCAAATTTGGTCCCAATATCTTAACAAACAAACGAAACACAACAAATTTTGTTCAAAAATCGATTTTTTGGAAGATCGGACCTATGGGAGCTATATGATATAGTCAACCGATTTTGTTCAAATTTGGCACATTGCTTAAGTGGTTTAAAAAATTTCCAAACGCCAAATCTGGTTAGGATATCTTTATTAAAAAACGAAATATAGCCAATTTTTCTTTAAAAAAGTTATTTTGGCCGATCGGTCCTATGGGAGCTATATGATATAGTCAATCGATTTCGATCAAATTTGGTACAGTGATTGGGAACTATAAAAAACTTTCGAATACCAAATTTCGTTACGATATCTTCATAAACAAACGAATTATTCATCTAAAACGCTTTTTTTTTGTCGAGGTCGTCTCAAACACCCCCATGGGAGCTATATAATTTATCCCCGATATCAAAAAAATAAAATAAACTTGCCTCCTATGGAATAATATGGGATCTAATGTGAAAGTTTGGTAACTCTAGCTCTTACCATCTCTGAGATCTAGGCGTTCACGACGGACGGACAGACGGACAGACGGACATGGGTATATCGACTTCTCTATTCACCCTGATCATATTTTAGGTAACTTTGGGGTGTCTCCGACGTCTCCTTCTATATGTTACATTCATTTTCGGCTTGCACAAACTTAATATACCCTTGGTACCATACGGTACAGGGTATAATAATAGCATTAAATAAAATTATTTCAATAAAAAATGGTTTAGCTGCAACAAAAATAATTTAAAAAAAATCATAAATTGTAAAGGGAGGCAATTAAATAATTAATACAAAAAATATAAGAGAAAATTATTTTTTTTTAAGTACAAGATGTTACATATTATAATAAATGTTTTTTATATTTAATAGATTTTTTGTTTGGTTATAAATTGAATTATTTTGTAGTTCAATATAAAAAAATAATATTAAATGAAGTTATTTCAAAATTAAAAAAAAAACAAAAGCTGAAATTGTAAGCTGTTAATTGTTTATTTAAAAAAAAGTGTAAAAAATAATTTTTTTTTATATTCAATAGAGTTCTTGTTTACATATACGATAAAAAAATGTATAATTCTTATAAAAAAGCTGTTACTTGATTTAAAAAAAAATATTTTTATACCCTGTACCGTATGGTCCAAGGGTATATTAAGTTTGTGCAAGCCGAAAATGTATGTAACATATAGAAGGAGACGTCGGAGACACCCCAAAGTTACCTAATATATGATCAGGGTGAATAGAGAAGTCGATATACCCATGTCCGTCTGTCCGTCTGTCCGTCTGTCCGTCCGTGTGAACGCCTAGATCTCAGAGATGGTAAGAGCTAGAGTTACCAAACTTTCACATTAGATCCCATATTATTCCATAGGAGGCAAGTTTATTTTATTTTTTTGATATCGGGGATAAATTATATAGCTCCCATGGGGGTGTTTGAGACGACCTCGACAAAAAAAAAGCGTTTTAGATGAATAATTTATTTGTTTATGAAGATATCGTAACGAAATTTGGTATTCGAAAGTTTTTTATAGTTCCCAATCACTGTACCAAATTTGATCGAAATCGGTTGACTATATCATATAGCTCCCATAGGACCGATCGGCCAAAATAGCTTTTTTAAAGAAAAATTCGCTATATTTCGTTGTTTAATAAAGATATCCTAACCAGATTTGGCGTTTGGAAATTTTTTAGACCATTTAAGCAATGTGCCAAATTTGAACAAAATCGGTTGACTATATCATATAGCTCCCATAGGTCCGATCTTCCAAAAAATCGATTTTTTAACAAAATTTGCTGTGTTTCGTTTGTTTGTTAAGATATTGGGACCAAATTTGACATTCGTGAGTGTTTTATAGTTTCTAAGCACTGTACCAAATTTAATCCAAATCGTTTGACTAGATCATATAGCTCCCATAGGACCAATCGGTCCAAAAACACGTTTTTTATACAAAATTCGATGTGTTTTGTTTGTTTGTAAAGATATTTGAAATAAATTTGGCATTCATATCTGTTTTAAGGTATTTAAGCACTGTGTCAAATTTTATTGAAATCGGCTGACTATATCATATAGCTCCCATAGGAACGATCGGTCAAAAAAAAATGTTTGCTTAAAAATTCTTCTGTATTTGGTTTAGCTGAGCTGCTGGCTGCTGGATTTAAACAGTCGCCACATTTGTTGACTTCCCTAAGGCGTTTGACGTTCAGTGCGTTGACATTTACTTTTTGCACTCACTGTGTTGACGAAGTTAGCATCATAATTGCGTCTCAAATAAAAATTGAAGTAAGTTAATCCTACAACGTGTTGAATTTAATCAGTGTCCAAATTTTTCAACTGCCCAAGGCTGGCTCTACACATGTCCTAATAAAAATTGTGTGTCAGGAATGTGTCAAAGCCCGCGGGCTACTCCATGCCATGTGTCCGTGTGTGGATGCTTTTGTCGGTCAGTGTGCTGACCAATGGTCCTACAGAACGCGCGGCAGTCGCTGATTAGTACTTCTAAATAGCACTTGACATGACGTTGGATGCAGTACGCGCGGCAATACCAGAGGTGGATCGAAAGAAAAAAAATGGAACTTGGTCAGTGGGAGATGCTTATGACCTCGGCAATCTCCAACAACTTCAGAGGTGGATACAAAAAAAAAGATGGAACTTGGTCAGTGGAAGCTAATGACTTCGGCAATCTCGAGCAACTTCATTCGTGGAAGTTCGAGATCGCAATTCAGGCTGCGGTGATTCCTTTTAGCCGACTTGTGCAGTCCTTGCAATAAAAATGCACAATCGAGGTAGCTGCTCCGGAATAGAACCGCTAACAGGTAAAGGCATCTGAACAGATCGAGGGGTTAGAGACAGATTATTATACCTAGTTATTCCTTAAAATGCAGTAAAATAGAATACTTCAATACATAATGTTTGCCACTCCTGGTCGAAGCATGGGGCGAAAAGACCTCCAACGATTTCTATCTAAAGATAGACGCCTGATCTCATTTCATCTGGCCCTGGAGTGGCTTTTGGAAAGAATCGTACAAATCCATTTGCGTCGAGGTCTTCCAGGTAGGCGGTTGCCTTACGGGTTCCATTGGAAGGCCTTTTTCGCTATGTTGTCGACCCTCTTGCGTAGGGTGTGGCCGATCCTTCTCCACTTCCGTATCTTGATAATGGTGTTTATTGGCTCACTGTGGGTGATCACAAAGAAACCTCCAAAGATTTGTGTCCAAAGGTAGACGCCTGATCTTATTCAAGCTAGCGCTGGAGCGGCTTTTGTCCTCATCCATTTGCGCCGAGGTCTTCCAGGTGGTTGGCAGCTGCTTTGCAGCTTCCATTGGAAACATTTTTTTTGCTATGTTGCCGACTCTTTTTCGTAGGGTGAGGCCGATCCTTCTCCACTTCCGTCTCATGATAATGGTGTTTATTGGCTCACTGTGGGTGACTACAAGGAGATCTCCAACGATTTCTATCTAGAGGTAGACGCCTGATCTCCTTCCAGCTGGCCCTGGAGTGGCTTTTGGAAAGAACTGTCTTCATCCAGGTGGGCGGCTCAATTGAAAGGCCTTTTTCGCTATGTTGTCGACCCTCTTCCGTAGGGTGTGGCCGATCCTTTTCAACTTTCGTCTCTTGATAATGTTGTTTATTGGCTCACTGTGGGTGACCACAAGGAGACCTCCATAGATTTGTGTCTAAAGGTAGACGCCTGATCTTATTCAAGCTAGTGCTGGAGCGGCTTTTGTCCTCATTCATTTGCGCCGAGGTCTTCCAGGTGGTTGGTGGCTGCTTTGCAGCTTCCATTGGTAAGTAGTAATTTTTTGCTAATTTGTCGACTCTCTTTCGTAGGGTGTGGCCGATCCTTTTCCACTTCCGTCTCTTGATAATGCTGTTTATTGGCTCACTGTGGATGATCACAAGATCCGCATTACAATATATGGCATTTTGGAGATACTTCTTTTCCAGCATTAATATATAGGCTTCCAAGGAGACGCGTACTTTCTCAAGGAAATCTTTAATGCTTAAAGAAAATTAGCTTATAGGCTAAGGGTCTTCACGACAAACTAAGTCGCTTAGGTTTTAAGTTGAAGCCTTAGAGGCCGTACCCAAATTACGCGACGTGTTCAGGGGGACGGGGAGGTCTTGAGAAGACAATGCTTGAACATTCGACAAGGGGGAAGGGGTCTATGTTTATGTCATGTAGCAAATAATATTCGGTTTCAGAAATAATGGACCTTTTTTTTTACTTATTGGCTCGACAAACTTCAAAATTTTTCTACCATTGTTTTTTCCAATTGCTAGAACTTACGAATGAATACGGAACGGGGAGTCTTCGTATATATTAATACGATTGGTTACCGAGGAGGGGAAAGGTGTTTCAAAAATTTTAAAAATTGGGTCACCTAGATTGGATACGCCTTCTTACTTGTCTGGAAGTCAAATAAACGATTTATCAATAACATATTTGTAAGTAGTAATCAAACGGTGGCGATGGACTCCATTAGGTTAGTTTACACCGGTTGACCCCTGGTAGAAGTCACACATAGTGCGCGGTGCTTAGTGGGTTGGACTTCATTGCTCTTTATTGGTTTATGTAACTCAATGCTTATAAAGCGTAAAATTTGACTGGGAGTCTCAAAATTAGTCTTGAAGACTTCAACTTAAGGTCTACGAGTGGTTAACTTTCTTAAACATACAGAACTAGCAATTAATGCAGCGGTGGCGATTAACTCCACGACTTTATAGCTCTAGTACAGATATCATAGCACCTCTCATATCAACCCCCTCAAGAATCACTTTGATTGACATTCCCAGGGAGTGCGGGACTCTAAACGGCTTCACGAAATCTCAGCAAAAAAAAAAAAAAAAACCCGTGTTCGGTACTGATTGCTCTGCTCTTGTTGTTTCTCTCTATTGCTTAAGCGTTTTTTTTTTGCTGTTGCTATGATGGCATTCCATTTCATCCCATACCGAAATGCCCTTTGGCTTTCTCTTTTTTTCCGCCGGATTTCGCACGGAGAGCGTCCTTGCTTTGTTGTCAATAATTGCATTGATGATGGAGCGCCCAATGAGAGCTTAATTGGGCATTAAGCAGAGCTTAATTGGTAATAGGCAGGCATACATACACATACACATAGGGAGCAGAGTTTCCAGTGACATGCTGGCATAAACACTAACCCCTACCTCCTCCGGTTGCCAAATGAAAGGTTAAGGACGTGGGCAACGTGTTGGGCAGAGGTGCTGCTGGATTCAAGTGCAGCTGTTGCTAAACTGCGAATGGAATTTGCAGCAGGAGACTCCAAGTCTCAACAAAAGAGCAGAAAATTGCATAGAATGAAAGCAAAAGAGTTTAACTCTCTCTCTCTTGATAGATTAGATTTTTGCATGGCGTCAAAACGTTGCAACTAAAACTTAAATGGGTTAGTAATGAGGCTTTGCGAGGATTGAGTGCTAGTTACCAGCACCAGCTTTAAAGGCGAGCATTTAAAAATGCTTGGGTTTGGAATTAAGTCTTTAAATTTGTGGCACAAGTTTGAAACTTTTTAGAGTTGGGATTAAAGAGGAAATTAATATACAGAGTTAATTGGATGCGCTAAGGAGATGGTTACCTACTTAGATAGCCTTCACAGCCCACTACCGAGGTACAGCCGACCTCAGGAGCTCTCGGTAGGAACCTCTACTTCTAGCGCATCTTCTCCAATTTGTAACACCAAGTGTTGAAAGGTTCTTCTTTATTTGGTTCTTCTATTGGAGAAGCGGTATCCTCTTCCCTACCAATTTTGTTTTGGAAGACTTGCTGCACACATTGGCTCATTGGCTATCTAGCGAGTGCTAGAATAGCTTCCCAGATGACGCTGCGAGGAGGCTGTGTGTCAACTTGCACTGATCTGTAACAGAGATTGCTCTTGCGGTCGCCAGATTGAATACGATCAGAAGCTTTCCTCTGCACAGACAAAGCCAAGCCAAGGAGAAGGTGCTTCATCTTAAAATGACTTCCCTCATCTTCATTCCATACAGTGAATTGGGGCATACCCCATTGAGGAGAAGGTGCTTCATCTTAAAATGACTTCACTCTATGCCTCATTGTTGCAGGTTGGTTCTTTCTCTGGTAAGGTTTTTTTTTTTTTCATAAAAGGGTACCTCACAGAGAGGTGAGGCACTGCGACCAAAAATTCTTTTGTACCATACCCTAAGGATAAAACAAAAGACTTTCCGCATTCCTCATGAATAGCAGTAGGTCTTTTGTTGGTATTGACCGGAGATGAAAGGGATTCATCCGTTCCCCTCCCATGTGACAGGCTCTGTCCCCTACCAGCGCTGGGAAGTCACAGAGAATATGTCTGGTGGTTTCATCGTCTTCTAGACAGAGCCTGCACTCTGAAGAGTCCGATAGGCCAATTTTATGTAGATGATATCTAACAGTGTGGTGGCCAAATAGGTAAGCTACCTGGAACTTTAGGTCCGCACTGCCAAGACCTTTTGTCTTGATTGCTTCCAGAGGTTTGCAAGCACTTTTGCTTGACGAAGCACCCGAAGGGAGAACTAGTATCTCCTATGTTTATCATGGTTTTGATCGTGGACCAACCAATACCACAAAACGGCGCAGGAGATTTATTCAGGGTGGAGGCAACATGTCGTGCTAGATCGTCAGCTATCGTGATACCATCCACTCCCGAGTGTCCAGGCACCCAACATAGCACGACTTTGTTCCGGGCGGACATGAATTGGAGGTAGTTATGGCATTCTTTATCCATCCTGGAGGAGATGCTCCAAGTTGATAATGCCCTAATGGCAGCTTGGCTACCTGAGTAAATGCAGATGTTTGCTCCCCTAGTTCCTTTGTGAAGGATACTAAGGACGCAAACCTCTATGGCATGAATCTCCACTTGAAAGACGCTGGGCCAGATGCCCATAGCGGTAGAGATTCTGGTGTTGGGTCCAACGATTCCAACAACTACACCCTGCTGAGTTTTGAACCCATCCGTGAACCATTGTTGCCATCGGGGGTTTCCACAGGGGCTACCATCAGCCTAAGTCTCCCGACTTGGGAGACTAGCTCTGGTAATGTTACTGCATAGAAACATTCTGTAAGATCCTCTTTTGTCGTTGCTACTACATCAGTTTAAAGTAAAATAATAGTCGAGCGATTACTTCGTAATAAGTTCACAGACTATTATCGTCCAAGTTTTAAAGTGTAAACCATTGAGGATGATAACTCTTATGATGTAGATGAGCTATCATCGGCCGAAGGACATCCGACGGATGTGCACTACTACTAAGTTGCTTTATGATGCTCCTAACAGCGCTAAAATTACTGAGTACCTAAACAAAACCAAGTCGTTGGAAAACAAAGTGTTCATCAAAGACGTGGCCAACTTTAATAAGATGTGCACTGAAACGCAATGCACAATATTAGAGGCGAGCTACCAAGTTACTTTGTAAGGTCTTGGTATAGGCAGAGCCGTAGAGAGGAAATTCTGAACGGGGGTTGCAAAATGTACTGGCCACTCTATTACTTGAATCATGACAGTACGACAGTATTAACAATGGAACCCTGATATAATTTCGGGTCTGGGGAAATCCAAACCCCTCCCAACCTCTTGAATCACGAGAGTAATTACACAAGGCGCCTGAGAGGACTTCAGACCCGAGAGGAATACAACCTCCACACCTTCTTGAATCACGACACTAATTACACTGGTCCCCTGAAAAATCTTCGGAACCGGGGGAGTCCAATCACTTCCAACCTCTTGAATCACGAGAGTAATTACACAAGGCGCCTGAGAGGACTTCGGACCCGAGAGGAATCCAACCTCCCCACCCCCTTGAATCACGACAGTCATTACAACGACTTGATAAAACTTCGGGGCCGGGGGAATCCAACCCCCTCCTTTAAATCACAAGAGTAATTACACCAGGCCCCTAAGGAGATTTCGGGCCCGGGAGGAATCCAACCTACCCACCTTCTTGAATCACGACAGTAATTACGCCGGGACCCTGAGAAAACTTCGGCCCCAGGGGAGTCCACCCCCTCCCAACCCCTTGAATCCCGAGGCACCTAAAGGGACTTAAGGCCCGGGAGGAATCCAATCTCCCCACCATCTTGAATCACGTCGGTAATTACACCGATACCCTGATAAAACTTCGGGCCCGGGAGGAATCAAACTTCGGGCACGGAAACCCTTCTTCCCCCACCCCTACGCATGACTTTTTGTAGCCTAAAAATGTTTCCAAAGTTTAAGGCATATAATATCTAATTATATGACTAAAATTGAACAGATTCCCGATGCTAGCTAAATCTCAAAAGCCTAATCAGTCCATTCGCATTTAGCTTGGCTTTGCTCTAAACGTTCGAATTCAATGTTCATGCTCCTGGGTCTTATGTAATCCCCAACTAACCCAACAAAACAATTGTCGAAACAAAATAAAAGAGATTTTCAATTTTCGTAACATTCGACAGAAGCTCGAAATAAGTTTTAAGTAGTGTGAGAGAGCAGCCGGAATGCTTAGCGGCGCAATTTGGTAACATCACGTACTACCGTCCGTAGTGATATATGGACACATTTTGAAATGTGGCTGGTTGGTTGCTTATTTCAAGGCAGAGCATCCTTTCCCAATCGCGTTGTTTACGTTCTGGTAATAAAACCGTGTGGCCATGACCAGTCAGTGTCCAGCATCTAATCTGTTTGCCGCACTCAACCAACAGACACGGAGAGCAATGGACAAAGAGACGCAGGAACGGAGGCACATACATTAGGTAGGATCAAGTATGGGCTTTGGGATGCCAAGTGTCTCACTCATTGTGTGTGTGTGGTTGTGTGCTTATGTGAAGCATGGCAACAGATTCGCAACCAGGTTATGCCAAAAATTAGTAGAGTAATCTTTTGTTAAGTCTGACAATTAGATAATGCGGCTTGGATTAGGTAGCTTCAGCAGGGCTCCTAATTTGTTTTTGTTGTTGTTGCTGCTCGGCATTTAGCACTACTGGTCCTGCTGCTCCCCAACCCCCCCACTTGTGGTTGTTGGTATTTTGATAGCGATTATTGTTGGCGCTTAATGAGCCATGGAACTTAATAAGCAAGCGCTTGTAATGACTTTTTTGCGCAGCTACCCGCCTACCCGGAGAGCTGCGGATTTGGGCACGGTAGGGGACGTCACTGTCTACTAGTCTTGGTAGTATATGGCACGCATGGCAATTGCTGGCTGCTACGCTTAAGTCTGCTTGGGCCTTAGCCATAAAGTCGAAATCGTTGAAGCAGACGGCATGCGGTGGTGGGCCTGGGTCATAAAGCGCGCATAGTAAATTGAATTTTGTTGCCTTTTGCGGTGCGTTAAATTGACGCACTCAAAGTGCCGCCTCCAGGCTCTAGCTACAGCTCCAGCTCTACTACGGCTCCCGTAGTGCCGCCGCCGAGCCACGGCTAGTTGAACTTCAAGTGCGAAAAGGTGTAAAATGTTGTTTTCTGATGCTGCTTGTTGTGTACTGAGTGCTTGAGAGTAATGTGGCTCGTTTTTTTCATTTTTGGCTTTTCCGTAAGGAAAACTCTCTCGAGTACCATTGTATGCTTATATCGCTGACAACTGCTTGGGTGGCGCTTAAGTGGAGTAGTACGTCAAAGTAAGAAATTTAAATATTTACATTCCAGCAGCATTTAATAAAACTCTGTTGAGTTCGGGTTTGGGGTTCGCTACTCCCTGGACGGCTGACCTTAACACCTGCACACGAAATGCTGTAGTTGTCATCATCTTTGGACTCAGATCTATGCCTAGTTTAACAAATGAAACTAGCTTACCGAATGCTAATACGTGACATAATTCCTTGAGCTATTTAGGCACAAGTTTTTTCAAGGTCGCATAAATCATGCGGCAATCATCTTAATAGCTTAGTCACATTATACTCTCCATGCATTTCTATTAATATTTAAGTATTATATACTATATGCCTATACATATATTAAGTTATAAGTGTATGTATTTCGTTCACGGTCAAAGTTCAAGCCGACAAGGCCACAAATTGTGCTCAAAACCAACAAATAGTAGCAAAAGCAAATCACCACCAGCAACAGCTTGTGGCATTCAGCTTTTGTCAGCTTGGTAGCGTCTTTGTTGCTTTTGCTGTTGTTGTTGCTGTGTGTCTGGCACCCAATTGGCGACATACGCTCCAAAAATTTCAATAACAAGCAGCAAAAAAAAAAAAAGGAACCAAAAACCAAAGCGACGCTCGACCGGCCATACGGAACATTGATGTCCCGCCAGTGACGCCATCTTTGCCAATGCATATGTGTGTATGACGATGTGTGTCTCTGTTTCTGTGTGTGTGCGCGTGTCTGTGTATGCGCATATATGAGCTGCCCTGACTGCATAGCTTTCATGCTTTCTTTGAATTCTGATACCCTCTACCTCTATGGGTTCCAAGGGGTACTGTCGAGGAGTTTGTGACCAGCGTTGCCATAAAAAGATAAAATAAATCAGACGCGCTGGCGCTTGACAGCCATTGTTACCAATTAAATGCGAATCTTGTCTGTTTTAGATTTCGATTTCGATTCGGACGCCTGAATTTAATAATGCAGTTTATTGTGTATAGTTATTCCCCATCAACGAAACTCAGAACAGTCATGAATATGCATAAAAGTTAGAGCTCGCAGAAAAAAGAAGGTTCGGAGTTTGGCATGCGAAGCCAGCAGTAGGCAGAGCCCTCTAATCTTAACAATCAATCAATCAATAATCTTAACAATTTTAATGCAGTTAAGGAACATATTCGTCTACATTATAAAAATATAGCCGAAACATATTTGGAAACACCATCTTGGGAGGTAGTACCCAGTCCACTTCGGATTAACAATCTGGTCGCTGGCATATGGTCTGACTGAGCAGCACTATAAGTCATATGAAGATAGCAACTCACCTTCACATTGACCTTCGATTAAAAGATGAAAAGTGAAATCCGCAGAATTCTTCTACAAGTGAACAAGACAATATATAGACTATTTGATAAGGATTGGCTGCTAAAGATCTTATAAATAGTAAGATGGAGACCAGACATAGCTATTAGGAATCCCCAATACCACCTTCGACTGATGATAATTTTTAGTAATGCTTGTCTTCTCTAGATCTTAAAGAAAGACGGCGAGCAGACATAACTGATGTTACCGGTGTTCTCATGAACGCATCGATGAATTTTAAATCTGATTCTTGCGTGTGTTAGAGGTTGTCAATACGGAGATTTTAAGCCTATTGCGATGTATTTGTGCGTATTGGTTCGTGAGATATACGCATTTTTGTGAATATCGTGAATACAGCATAGTAAAAAATTCAACACAGGGAGTCGGACATTGAGTGCAGACAGAAGCGTAGTCGCAAAGGGGTTGAAATGTAGTTTCCGTGGGGCATTAATTTATTAGAGATGCGAGCTCTCTTAAGAATACTTAAGTTCATCCATACGGCTTTTTAGAGAGTCATGAAAGTCAACTAATCCAGATTAATTCTCTAAGATTAGAGAATGAGGGAGTTAAAGCTCCGAAAGCGAGCAGTAAGCTGAACCCTTAAGTTTTAACTATAAAAGCATATTGCTGTGTACGAGGTGTGTTTCAAAAGTATCGCGAATTTTGTGTTTTTTCAAAAATTATTTATTTATTCATGGACATCTATTTTGTCCCCTTCAAAGTAATCCCCATGAAATATTATACACTTGAGCCAACGGTTTATCCAAGCTTCGAAGCACTTCAAAAATTCTTTGTTTTTTTTATCTTGTTCAGCTCCTCCTTCGATGCTGTCTTTATCTCGTCAATAGTAGCGTCGTCCTTTCATGGGCCTCTTCAGTTTAGGGAACAAGAAAAACTCAGGGGCCGGATCTGGGCAATACGGTGGCTGCGGCATCATTAGCGTCTTGTTTTTGGCCAAAAAGTCTCGCACAACCAACGACGTGTGAGCAGGGGCGTTATCGTGGTGCAAAAACCAATTTTCGTTCTTCCAAAAATACGTGCATTTCTGGCGGATTGCTTCACCAAATTGCGCATAACTTGTAGGTAATATTCCTTATTGACCGTTCTACCCTGTGGCAAGAGCTCATGATGCACCACGCCCCTGCAATTGAAGAAAACTGTGAGCAAAGCTTTCAAATTCGACCAAACTTGGCGCGCTTTTTTCGGTCTTGGTTCGTGCGGCAGCTTCCATTAAGATGATTGAGCTTTGGTTTCCACGTCATAAAAATAAGCCCAATTTTGGTACGAATTTCGCGGCGACTCGTCTCATGCCCAAATCATTGATAAAAATCGAATGGCACGAGCCAATCGATATGTCTAGGTCCTCAGCAACTTCTATAACGGTGATTCGACGATTGGCCAATACCATTTTCTTCACTTCATCAATTTGTTCGTCTGTTGTTGAAGTGCTTGGGCGTCCGGCACGCTCTTCGTCGTTCACATCTTCTCGGTCTTCTGAGAACATTTTGTACCACCAATAAACGTTGCTTTGGTCCAAGGTAGCTTCTCCGTATGCCACAGTCAACATTCGGAACGCAACCGCATCCATTTCGTTTTTCACACAAAATTTGATACAGGTTCTTTGATCCATTTTTTGGAATAGCTAAAAATCGAAGAGGAGGCAAAACACGTGCAAGCAAAGCAGCTGTCAACCAATAAGTGAACATTCAAAATTGCTGAGCTTGTCGGCGGAAGTGAGAGACACGAGTACCAACAAAACGCTACTAGAAAATCGAAATTCGAATATACGTAACACGCGAAAATTTAAAATTCGCGATACTTTTTGAACACACCTCGTATATAAGTAGGTAGGTAGGTTACCGTCCCAACTCACAGGCCCTTTGTGATACCGATAATGTGAGTAAGGGATAAGCAAATAGTAATAGACAGGAAAAATTAGGGAAATAGGAAAAGTGGAAAGTGCAGGACCATGCTTTGGTGGGATTCGAACCCATAACCTCTGGGATTTCTTTTTCTTCTGTCATCCTCGACTACCAGTGGAGCATAGGGCCTCGACCATTCTCTTGTAGCGAACTCTATTTCGGAATTCACGGCAGATTTCATTCCATGAGTAGCTGTCGGCTTGAAGTTCATGGTCAATAGATCTTCTCCATGTTTTTGCTGGCGCACCAACGCGACGACCTCTCCCCTGAGGGTTCAAACGAAGTGCCTAATCTGTGGGATTTGCTATATATAAATAACTAGCCGGCCTTCGGCACGCTCGCTCCGCTCGCTCGTCTAGAAACACGTTGACTATTTTCTAGATGAACTGCTAAATGGACAACGGTTGGGTGTCGTTCGTGAATTTGGAATGAGAAAATTCGCCATATTGCCTCGTTTCTGCTAATGCAACATCCTATTTCATATTGTGAAATTTCGTCATTCACATTGTCGGCTCTCACACCCAAAATCGCCATATCGCTTCCCTTATTGACGTATTTGCAGATATATTTTATTGATTTTACAGAGTTGCAATACTCGACGTTAATGTGGGCTTTATACGTTTTTGATAATAATGGCGAAAATGGAACAACCCAACGATTGTCAATTTCAATTTCTTGTTTTTGCATTTTGATTGTGGTTGATCTGCCATTGTCTTCTGTTGATATAATGGATATAATGGGTATCCATCGTAGCCCGTAACAGTGTCCGAAGTCAATGCCCTTGGATATCTTTTGAAGCATTTGCCGTCGATCATGCATGGTGAAGTTGAGCACACCATGGATCATATTCTTTGTGATAACCTCGAACAATTCTGGATCATTTGTTTGAACTGGGATTTCCGCCGATATCACATCATCAATTTCATGCGGTAGTATTTTCTGAGGTAATCCTCTCTTCTGCCATTCTACCGAATACATCCAGCAGCGAACCTCTCCGAATACACTGCTTTTGATAATAAGCAGGCCTGCTGTTTCATTGGGAAATTTCAGTGCTTGGCACTGGTCACATACCTTGTTCATTGTTCCAATTACAACAGATTGACGCGAGCTATAATCGGTAGTATTGTTATATTCGAATGCAGCTCTGTGCAGATTGGATGCATTGCGCATTTGCCTGAATGTTCTTTGAATTAAATTCTGTTCTGCATGGATTTCATCTGATTGATTCTGATAATCCCGATTTCGTCTCATTCTCATTCGAGCATGTATGAGCAAAATGTGATCTTGCTTCTCTTAATCGATTCAACTCATTCCTTTGTAAACGTTGTTCCTCAGCTTCAGCTGTTCTTCGGGATGATTGCAATTGAGTTCTACGCGAACGTCTCCCAATGTTACGTCTTTTTGGCGGCATTATGGGCAAATATTGATCTGATCATATGTATTTTACACAGAAATCAAAACATGAATCGTTTATAATTTTTGTGTTTCCTTTCGACAAAAACTATTAACTAAAAAATATTAGTTAATCTGACAATGTACACAATGCCAACCTAAATTAAAAAAAAAATTTGTATTGGAAAATCAAATTGTCCTTTTTAGTATTTTTGTCGCAATTTTGTTATATTTTCTCAACCCTAAACAATCCTTGGACTTCCACGAACATTTCAAGACCAAAATTAGCCAAATCGGTTCAGCCGTTCGTGAGATCCTAAGCTTAGAACGAACATAACATTGTGACACGAGAATTTTATATATAAGATTATAAGACGATCTCAAAGTACGAAAATCGTTAACAAATTTACAAAAAATTTGATATGAATGCATAAATAGCTATCAAACCGTAAGTTTGACAAAAACTAAAGGGTATTCCACTGTCGTTTAGCTGCGCTATTGATCCATAATGGCTGCCTATTTTTTTTTTTTTGTTGAGCATGCCATTGGCCTTGTTATGGCCACATCCATGCCTGGCATGGCTATTATGAAAGGCAGGCAGGCGGCACACCTGTTTGATGGCTCCACAAAAGCAACAATAACGAGAGCAAATAAAAGCAGCAGGCCAGGCAAATCAAATGGATACTCAATGCGTGGAAATTGTCTGCATTGCATACTATTCCTGTTCCCATTGTTATGCACTTTGTCCAAAACTTGTCATACAGAGCATATTGCTTCGATGGGTAAGAATGTAACAAAAGGTAGCTATAAGTCGGGTATTTGCTTAGATCTTCTTAGGACAACGTGTAGTCGGATATTCTGAATGGTATGCATTAAATGCGAAGTTCTTCAGAAAGTGTTTGGGTTTTTAGTTATTTAGTTGTTGCCCAAGGGAATATGTGACATGTGGACTGGCAATGTACCCCAGATCCTTCTAAAATTCCAATACAGGTTTAACTGGCAAATTAGTGACTCGAGAGTTGACAACTCTCAAGAATGCTGAATGAATTAAGGTTCAAAAATAATGTAGAATCATCTAAACAGATGAACTACATTTTAGAGAGATTTATCTGAGAAGGTGGGATTTCACAACTCTGTGCTTTTTTAACTTTAATACCTTTGGTAACTAAGAATTTTATAAAATTCAGGCATTCCAGCACTTTAAAGAAATCAACCGTATAGGGGCCACGAAAGAAGATGGTGTAAACTTAATATGTGCTTGGGATACCTAACAATTTTTAGAGTCGCTGGGTCCAAATTCGAGTTCCAAAATACGGCAGCAGTTAAGGGTTCTGAAATAACCTAAAAAAAGAAGGCACATATGAGGGTATCTCAGAAATCTAAAGTGGTGAAGTTTATTTTGACCCCACAATACGTATTTAGAAACCCTAAAACAAAAGTATCATCTGAAAACCGATCTTGAATAACGCAGATTCGTTAAGATAAAGTCGGAAATGACTACTCCTAACTCTTTGAACTCATTCGAGATTTCAGACAAGGCGAAGCTTTCTCCTACAACCTCTTTAACTACTACGCAACTTTTTGCTTATGCGAATGACAAAGATATTATCGGCAGATCAGTGATATCTATGAAAAAGTCCTTTGTCAAGTTGGAAAAAGATGCAAAAAAGTAGGATTGAGGGTAACTGAATGTCAGACGAAAATTCTTCTAGCTGGAAGTTCACACTGGGTTCGGCGATTAGACAAGTATAGGGTTTGCCATTAGGGACTTGACAACCTTTTTTTTAAATAAAACGCAAACCATGTGAGATATTTCAAAAACTTTAGTATCGGCTTGAAGTACAATCAAAACATTCACAAATGGAACTCGACTTCGGTCATATGATCACCGCGGGCACGTTTGCAGCGGTCGATTTGTTGGACCCAATTTTCGATGACTCGGCACCACATTTCGCCCCAGTTCTATTTTGTGAATGAAATGGTGATTCAGGAAGCAGATGTGGATTTTCATTCGACCAATAACGCATATACTGTCATTGAGCCAAAAATGTGCTTCATCACTGAAGATGATTTTGCGCTCACCGATTCCGAATTTCGGTAGTAAATTTTTATAATTTGCAGACGCAGTTCGTTCGTGTACTTTACCATAGTAAAAATGTTGAGTTTACTGAATAAATTGACAGTGACTGTTCGATGATTTGTGAAAGGGTGCGTTCATAAATTAAATTCAAAGTTGTCAAGTCCCTATTGGAAAGCCCTGTATATTTCGAAGTTATCGACCAGTTTAAATATCTTGGTTCTTACATCAATTTCACAAACGAGTGCTTAAGTTATACTAGAAAAAGAATTAATTCTGCGAACTCAACATTTTTCTTGCTTTCAACGTTCCTCAAGTCACGCCTTCTCAAAAGAACTCTGAAGCTCAATCAAACAATGATCCGACCGATACTAACGTATGGATGTGAGGAAATTGTTAAGAAGAATTCTTGGACTAAATAAGGATACATCCGAATAAAGACCACGTTCGCATCAACGAAGAGAGATATGGGAGATTTGTAAAGATAAAAGTCTAGTTGCATATGTCAAGTCACAGAGACCTGATTGGTCATGCTCCGAGAACGCGAAACCCAATTTTGATCAAAAACCTTCTTCAATAAACCAAATGAAAGAAAGCCCCGAGTACGTTGGATTAATGAAATGAAAGATTATTTAGTAGTAAGTAAACGTCCTCAATTGGGAGGAAGCTGCAAGGGATAGAAATTATTGGAGAAATATTGTTCGAAAGGACAAAGCTGAACTATAGCTGTAGCGCCAAGGATGATGATGATGATTAATCCGCTAGAGGGGGTCTCGTGGCAAATGAGCGAGACAAAACTGAATCACTGTACTTTAGAATTTGTCAAGGATTCGATCTACCGTGGCAGCACCTTCACGATGCACAACAATATCAGCATGGGGATCAAGCTCAATTACTTTTGCCTCTCGAGGCTTCTGTGGTCTTAGTTGGAAATTCAGCAGAAGAGTCCTCTCTCCTCGGACAGCACTAATACTGAACAAGATTTTCATCCTAACCGTTTTGCTGTATATCGCTGAAGCATGGGTGATAATCATATCGAGAGCAAAGCCCTATACAAGATCTTTGACGCCTTGTTGTTGACAAACGCATTCGATGGAGTGACATAGTTGGGCTCTTGAGCAACATTGACATTGTCAAGCGTATAAATATCCAGGGGATTGGCAACCTCTTCATGTTGCTCGTATGGAAAAAGAAGTTTTAGTGAATAAGGGTTTCAGCACCGTTTTTGTGGGAACCAGGTAGACCTTGTTTACGTTGTAGGATGCAGAGACGGCTGGAGAAGCATTTGATGTCGAGCCATTACCCGTTAAGGGGTCTGTTAAGAAGAAGAGGTAAGGATTAAAGCAAGGAGGCAGTCTTAGCCCGCTACTGTTCATCTTATTCATGGATGAATTAGCTAAATCGTGTAAGAGGCAAACAGAAAAAACAAAGATTGGGAACTGGAAACTTCAACCCAACTACCTGCAATTCCTATTATATGCGAACCATATTGTTATCATAGCAAACAATACGGAAAGACTACGAAATGCATTAGAGAAGTGGTCCAACCATCTAAAAACAAAGGGAATGCAGGTCAATATAACCAAGAGCAAAGTAATGTGGGTCTCTAAAGAGGATAGATCGACAGAGAATCTGCATATAACATCAACGGCAGAGAATTAGAGAGATTTGAATTCCATGAATACCTGGGAACTATTACTAGCTGTAAGGGAAAAATTGATTCGGACCAAGAAAGCAGTCTCTGCGTACAATCAGAAATGAAGTATGTACGAAGGGTCGTAGAAAAAACCAGGAGAGATATGGTCAGAAATGAAAGAATATGTTCAAAAGTAGGGCAGAAGAAGTCGATTATACAAGAAATCGAGGAGAGACAGCTAATATGGTTCGCACATCTACATCGGATGGACGAGTCAAGAAAAGCCAAACAGGTACTGGAAATGCACCGAGAGGAAGAAAAACTTGGGAAAATCGCATCCAGGATGTGGAAAGGATGAGGGGCAGAACCCTGGCAGAGATGAGAAGAGAGAGCCGGGACCGACCTAATTGGAGGAAATGGGTATCCCGAGGCTACCCCGAGGCTACCCCGACGCCTAACAGCAAATGGGGTTTGAAGAAGAAGAAGAAGAGGTACTGTATTGTATCAAATCAAAATCGGTTAACTGTAACCAGGCCCACCGAGAAAGAGGGAAAGGAGGCGATTTGTATGGGACAACAGTTTTCTTAGAGGCCTGGTGTAATTACGGTCGTATTAACAGAACACACTGATTTAAGCTCGGTACATTGTTCCTTGGGCCCGGAATTTCTCTCCACGGCTCTGACAGTAACACATAGCCTCTATAGGCCCTTTGGGTCGTTAAAACGTTGGGGGATGATAAATCGTTTGCTTTTGAGGATTTCGTACAAATGTTTGGAAATCCAAATTATTTTCGGACTAACTAAGCATTACGTCGAATTCGTTCGAAATCAGTTAATTTATATGCTTTTTCTTTGTTGTTATGGTACAGGGTGCTTGAGTGTGCATTTTGTGTGGCTTTGTATAGAAGATTGGTTGGTTCTAGAAGCTAACTCAACGTTTTTATTGGTAAGACTAGTTTGAGACATTGAATCTTGTAATTTTACATAAGCACTATGGTTCAAATAATTATAGGTGACGCATTCCAAACGAATCCGACTGTGACAACACGTACGTCACGATTGTGTTCGAACTTACTCATTTCAAAACAATTTGGTTTTCAATTTTGCCATAAACTTTGCTACAACTGACATTTTCCAAACTATTCCGACTAATAGGACTCCTTATTGTCCTGATTGTGTTGGAATTTAAGGTTTTCATGGATACCATGAGCACATGGTCTCAGGCATATCTGTATTAGAGTGTATCTCTAGTACTTGGTTTATAGATGGAATTTCGTGTTTGTACTTTTGAATGCTGTTGTCGTTTGCAGCATGTCCTGGTCCTCACAATGTTGTTGTTATTCTTATTGTTATGGGAAATGCGTATGTGTACGTGTGTGTGTGTGTGTGTGTGTCCCGAAATTATTGCTTTTCACAATTACAATAGTAATTGAGAATTTTACTGCATACTTTTGTGCGGCAACGTTGTTGTCGTTTTCAATAAGCAAAAAAAATGGAAAATCCATCAGGCAGCTGCCTGACGTTGGGATACCCTGCCAAAAAAAACAAAATTTGGGTCGAAATACTGATTTTTTTTAATCGAAGTTGCCGTTGGGCACAATTGCATTCTTGCCTAGTTTCATGAGCACAACAAATGTTTTTAATGGTTGGGATTGCAATTAATATGTGGGATCATCCATAAACTACCTGACGATCGAGGGAAGGAACGGGTTGTCATATGGAAAACCTTCAAAAATATTCTGTTGCCTTTTTTGACGAAAATCAGCGTCATATAGTTTATGGATGATTCCTATAGTTGTTGCGTTGTATTCCGATTTTGATCTGAGTTTTAGTTTCTGTTATCTGCGGAGCTTTTGAGGGAACTTTGAAATGCTGGGAATGCGGTTATCAGTCTCAAAGTTGTATTTTAGTTGGCTAAGTTCCGTCTCACAGCCAGAGTGGTGTAAGGCATTAAAGAAGCGAAGAACTTTCTTGATTTAAGATGGCAACAGGCCGTAACACAGAGATTCCATATGATTTGGAGACTCTTAACCCTAGGTTACAGAGAAGGTAGAGCTAAATGCTTTGCTTAGAAAGCAAGATCAATAGGGTCAATTATAGTATGTACCCCGAGATTCTGCCAAGAAAGATATCGATCTTATTGGCAACAGGCCGGAAGACACAAGTTCTATATGACTTGGAGACTCTTTTCCTAAGTTTACAAAGAAGGTAGAGCTGAAAGCTTTGCTTAGAAAGGAAGATCATTTGGGTCAATTATATGTACGCCAAGATTTTCTCAAGGAAGATATCGATCTTTTAAGATTTAAGATGGCAACAGGTCGGTAGACAGAAGTTCTATATGACTTGGAGACTCTTAACTTAAACTTACAAAGAAGGTAGAGCTAAAAGCTTTGCTTAGAAAGCAAGATCAATAGGGTCAAGCATATGTACCCCAAGATTCTTCCAAGGAAGATATCGATCTTTTGGCAACAGGTCGGAAGACAGAAGTTCCTTATGAATTGGAGACTCTTTACCTAAGTTTACACAGAAGATAGAGCTGAAAGCTTTGCTTAGAAAGCAAGATCATTCGTGTCAAGTATGTGCACCACAAGATTCTCCCAAGAAAGATATCGATCTTTTAAGATTTAAGATGACAACAGGCCGGAAGACAGAAGTTCTATATGACTTGGAGACTCTTAACCCAAGCTTACAAAGAAGATAGAGCTAACAGCTTTGCTTAAAAAGGAAGATCATTTGGGTCAATTATATGTACCCCTAGACTCTGCCAAGGAAGATATCGATCTTTCTTAAATTCGGCATCGCCACTATTATGATCTTTGAACTCCAGCTGTGCATACAGCGACAGTTTTTTTATGGTGTATGGTTTCTACTGGCCCTATCTGTCATGGCCAGGATCTTCTGGTTGAAAGGGTATAAACAGCAAACACAACAAATAAGCAAACGGCAACGCATATTGAACACTGGCAACAACAAGGACAACAATAATAACAACAACAACAACCAGCACGTCATGGAAGCCAAATGGCGTCTTTTGCTGGCATTGTTGACGCTCGTCGTGCTTCTCTCTCGTTCCGCTCTCCTGCCTGCTCCGTGCTTCTCCTCTCTCCGGTCTCGTCTGTTGTCGTTGTGTTATTGTTTCACTCTTGTCCGCGTTGCCATCAAAAGCGCACGTCCATATGTCGCCTGCCTGTCCCTTTTCCTCACCGTCAGGCAAAGCGCCTCTCTCTGCCTCCTCTCTTATAAGGTTGTAAAAATGCATCGTTGTTATTCCGCTTGCTGAATGCTTCTTTGTTTTTTTCGTACGAATTTCGTTTTTGTTTTTTTTTTTTTTGTTTCTGGTCAATTGCAATGCGACGTCATTGAAAGCAACATCAATGGTGTGGCAGAGTCAAAAAGGATGCGACGGGACAGTGGCTGCGTTTGGGGGTTTAAGCGAGACGACTCCCAACCAGCGTCCAAAAAATTATTATTCAACTGTAGTTCAAGGTAACATACGCAGAATTCCATCTGAAAAGGCGTGTTAGACTGCGGAGTGGCGTCCCATTGAATAAAGCTAACCACGTCACTGCAATATGGAATATGCCATTGGGCAATGAACATGGCAAAAGGCATCGCTGCATTCTCCCTGGGCACGAGCTTGTCGTGTTCTGGGCATTAAGAGTGCTAACGATTTCGGCATGTTGCGCCGCGTTTGACGCAACGTGGCGGGTTTGTCCCGGGCACCGGAAGGGATTGGTTGGCATTGGTATGGTGCTGTACGGCGGCGCCGTTGTAATAAAGTCAGTTGACTTTATGATCGCATTTGATTGTTTTCCCATTGACGGCAGCGGATGAAGATGAACGGATACAAAGCAGAAGAAGGAGCTGTGGTGTAGTGTGTACAGGCATTGGAGTTGGCTGTTGATGATCTGGTTATAAGGAGCTTGCCTTAAAGCAAGGTTGAGGATGAGCTGAAACAGCATTGAAAAGCAGTTGAAAAAGAACAGAGACAAAAAGCTGTTAAAGTGTTTGCTTAAAGGGTCTTAAAAAATTAATTAGACATGATTTAATGACTTTATTGGATGAGAATACTTTTCGAATTACTGTCAGGAAGAACGTCCTTGCGGTCTGAGGCTGAATTTTTACATTAAAAGTTAAAGAGCTTAAAAATTGAAAGAAATTTTAATTAGGGTTTTTTTTTTAGGGAAATCATGAGCTGTCTGTTAATTAGTTTTATAGGGAACTAAGGAATTAAGAGCAGTCAGAAAACTAGCGCAGATACTGACCTTGAAGAGGCTTTAAGAGAGCGAGGCCAACAGCAGCCTCGAATGAGCTGAAGTTTATGCCATGGCCGAAATCTTAACTTATCCCTACCTTTCTTGAGTTTGGGAAGCATCTACCAGAAGCAATACAGATTACCTACCACTAGGGACTATCTCAAAAGGTCTCCATTGGATACCATGTCTCTCAGTTGTACCTACGGTGGCAGTCAGTACATTGTCTATCGCCAGTAAAAACAAGATTGGGGACAGAATATCCCCTTGCCTTACTCCCTGTCGCACTTCGAAAGATTCAGAAAGCTGTCCATTATGTATTGTAGAATGAAGCATCTTGCAGCATGATAGGACTTCTTTATAACAGCAACAATCTTCGAGAGAATCCCGAGTCAAAAGCTTTTGAGTGTCGAAATTAGAAAGCGGAAGTGGGCGCTGGATTGGCCACGCGTTGAGGAGGCCAATCGAGTGCATCGTGAAGCAGTCCTTCGAATGCAATCCTCAAGGTAAACAGCGAGTTGGTACACCAAGAACTACATGTAAATCAAAAGTGTTGGCCGAAGCAGCAACACAGCGTAAAACGTGGCCACAGCTGAAGTATCTGGCCGCATATCGGTAAGGATGGAGGAAGTTTGTCGCCGCCCTATGCCCCACCCGGGGTTGAAGGACTTGAGGAGGAACTATCTATTTCATTAGTGACTACCCCCAGGGGTCAACTGGTGCAATCTAATTCATATTACCTATAAGAGATGACAGTCAAACTAATATTACAAAAATATGGTAAACTTAGAAGCGGAGGACTTCCTGGTACCCTCTACCATTAAACTGAATAATAAATAATTGAAGCGGCCTTTATCATCTCCAAGATTTAGACGTTCCGACGAACGGACTTAGAACTATTCAATTTTGAACTTTTGACCATATTGGAGCTAACTTTCCTGGGTCTTCAAGGTCTCCCATTACATGTTACATATATTTGCGCAAATCTTCTTGTCATGGTTTTCACATTATTGTCCTGGAGATGAAACCAATTTGACGAAACAACTTCACCAAGCATAAAACGCATTTAGTGACTTTGTTAATGGACATTCGGCAAGGCTTCGACTGGGTGGTGGGTGGTCTGCTCATCAAATTAAAGTCACCTTTAACTCCCTCAACTTCGTGAGCAGCTTCCTAGTGGCGTCTGCTTTTGTGTTGTCGTTGGAACTATATGAGGAATCCTTAGAGCCATGTATGCTAGTGACAATAGTAGCTCAGAAATAGACTTTGGAAAATGGTAAATGGAACAAAATCTGCTTACATTCGAAAAGTCGGCCTTAGATGGAATCATAGGCATTTAGGGATGTGCAAGGGCACAGGCGGGACAAGACGGTCATGCCCATTTTACCATTGGACTAAATCCTAAAATTCATATAACTAAGATGCAACGATTGAATCCACAAAAGCTAGCAAAGCTGCTCACAGTCAAATGTAAGCTGCCTACTCCAGCTTCATTTTGAGGCCATTGGGCAGAGTCCCTTGTGAAAAAAATAAGATTGATTTAGAAAAGTTACTGGGCCCCATACTCCACTGGAAGAAGAGTCTAGCAAGAAGAAGAAGAAAGCAAGATACTCGGAAGAATCTGCTATGCGCTTGGTCGATGGAAAGGAACTTTGCACTTTTTCTTGTCGATAATGAATTTCATCCAAATTCGTCTCGGGCTTTTTGCAGACTATGAGACAAGTTTGTGTACATTTGATAAATTGTTCTACCCTTCTTGCCAATTTTCTTCTCCATTTAGGGTCAGCTGATTTCATTAACCCTTTCATGCACTTGTTGTTTCTGTGCAACATTCCACTTTGAATGCGTATATCTTCTAAACTACAGCGAATTTTTTGGTAAATTAAAGCAAAAACGAAACTTGGATCTCGTGACTTTAATTTTGCATTTTTATTTAGCCAGATTTTTAAGAGTTTGAGTGTCATATTGCGGGCCAACTTTTCCAAGATGGCCGGGAAGATGCCAATGACGAGCCTCGCTCTGGACGCCCAAGCACGTCAACAACTGATGAAAACGTTCAAGCAGTGAAGAAAATTATTTTGGAAAATCGTCGAATCACTATCAGAGAAGTTGCTGAGGTTGTCGGTATGTCGCTTGGCTCGTGCCATGAAATTTTTTCTAACGTTTTGATCTGGAGACGTGTGTCAGCGAAGTTTGTTCCGAAATTGCTAAATTTTGACCAAAAGAACCGTCGCATGAGCATCGCTCAAGAGCTGTTGAATGACGTCAACGTCGACCCAGATTTACTCAAAAGGGTCATAACTGGTGACAAATCATGGGTATATGGTTATGATATCGAAACCAAAGCCCAATCGTCCCAATGGAAGCGACCAGAAGAGCCAAGACCGAAAAAAGCACGCCAAGTTCGATTAAATGTCAAAGTTTTGCTCACTGTTTTCTTCGATTACCATGGCGTGGTGCATCAGGAGCTCTTACCATATGGTCGTACGGTCAATAAGCAGTGTTATCTGGAAGTTATGCGCCGTTTGCGAAAAGCAATACGAAGAAAACGTCCAGAATTGTGGAAAAACAATTCATGGCTTTTGCATCACGATAATGCCCCTGCTCACTCATCTTTGCTTGTGAGAGATTCTTTGGCCAAAACCAACACCACAATCATGCCTTAGCCACCATATTCAGCGGATTTGGCCCCATGTGACCCCATGTCTTGTTCCCAAAACTAAAGAGACCTATGAAAGGACGGAGATTTGCAACGATTGAAGATATAAAGACTGCATCGCTGGAAGAGCTCAAGGCTATACCGAAAAGTGCTTATGAGAAGTGCTTTGAGGACTGGAAAAACCGTTGGCATAAGTGTATTGTATCTGACGGGGATTACTTTGAAGGGGACAACATAAATATTGATGAATAAATAAATATTTTTTCTTAAAAATACAGTCAGTTCCTTATGGATTTTGAGCAGCCGAATCTCAAGTCCAAAAAACTCCTTCACACAAGGGTTACGGATAACCACCAAAAAAAATTCCATAAAAAAAGATAGTTCGGATATTATCTAAGAACCATTGGATCGGGGTTTTTTGGATTTCCGATTCAGCTGTCCAGAGCCCATAATTGGCCTCTGTCAAATGTAAAGTTTACACCACTTTTTTTTGTAAGCCTGTAAGTTATAACAAAAAATGTTCTGTTCCGGCCAGGATTACAGTCTCATAATCTTTAAACTAATGTGAGATTCATTCATTATGGTCATCATCATGTCAATGTTTTTTGATTTAAGCGAACTCCGCTTGTCGCTCACTAGATTGCCAGCCTTGCCTGCAGGAATACAGAGGTTTCTTTCGATAATCGAAATAAAAATATAGATGATCGGAAAAAATATCGATGCATCTATATAACATCGATGTTACTTGCAGCAGTCCGTATAAGCGTAAATATTCGGAAGAAATTTCTAAGGTTTCTGTGACAGCGACGAATTTTAATAGAGATTTGGTTTTAAAGCGGATCCAAAACCTCTTGAGATTTCTGTGAGATCCCCCCAGTATTAAGCCCCTGTGCAGTTACTATCAAAAACAAACGAGTTTTCAGACTTGCTTCATAGATTATTATCTTACTCGATAATCGCATTGCATTGCCTTAAGAATTTCAGGTGGATTGTTTTTTTCAAGCAAGCGTGTTTGAACATCAATCACGAATGCTGCCAACAAATCCTTGGCCTGAGATCATCGGTAAACTATTTGTGACACCAAGCAAGAGAACAATAATAAACCCAACTAACAGAGATGCGCATGAATTTGTAAATATTCATTTACTCGCTGATCGTCATGACCTTGAATAGAAATAAAACTTAAATGGAATAACAGAATTTTCATTTGAAAAGATTTTAAGTGTGAAAATTGCCAAGCAAGTTGGAAAAAACACAAATACACAGATACACACACAGACACATACAGATGATTGCACAATTTGGCCATAGGCAAAATATGATCACGATTTTTTCAATTATATTACCAAACGTATATTTTACATATGGGGGGACGGGGGTTTTCCCAGAAGTGTGAAACTGTTAGGAAATTGCTTGGGCCTCGAGCTCATAGTGGTGACTCATTGCTGCTCAGAGCAGAGTATCAAAGGTAGGGCGGCCAAACGTAGCTCGATCGGATTCAGCAGCAGCAACTTGGAAAAATGCAAATTGAATTGACACGCAAAGAGACCCAAAGGCTTATTGATTAAACAGTCAGTCTGGGTGCAGTGCACCACGAAAATTATGAAAAACAACAGGAAAGACAAAAATTTTCAATGTTAATACGTATACGCCGCATTGGACCTCACGTGCCGCCCCATATAGCCGTAGTATGTGACAGGCCACGAAACTTGGCAACGAAAATACGTTTTTATTTTTATTATAAAAATGGCGGACGTAAAGTCGGGCGCGGACGTTTTTAGGATACCTTGTACCACTAGCTTGTAATAAAGTCCGATTTCTTCACAAAAACAAAAAACAGAAGAATTTTTAAGCAAACATTTTTTTTTTGACCGATCGTTCCTATGGGATCTATACGATATAGTCCACCGATTTCAATAAAATTTGACACAGTTCTTAAATACCTTAAAAAATATCTGAATGCCGAATTTAGTTCAAATATCTTTACAAACAAATGAAACACATCGAATTTTGTATAAAAAACGTGTTTTTGGACCGATTGGTCCTACGGGAGCTATATGATCTAGTCAACCGATTTGGATTAAATTTAGTACAGTGCTTAGGAACTATAAAATACTCACGAATGTCAAATTTGGTCCCAATATCTTAATAAACAAACGAAACACAGCAGATTTTGTTAAAAAATCGATATTTTGGAAGATCGGACCTATGGGAGCTATATGATATAGTCCACCGATTTTGTTCAAATTTGGCACATTGCCTAAGTGCTCTAAAAAATTTTCAAACGCCAAATCTGGTTACGATATCTTTTTTAAAAAACGAAATATAGCGATCTTTTCTTTAAAAAAGTTATTTGAGGCCGATCGGTCCTATGGGAGCTATGTGATATAGTCAACCGATTTTGATCAAATTTGGTACAGTGATTGGGAACTATAAAAACTTTTGAATTTGGTTTACGATATCTTCATAAACAAACGAATTATTCATCTAAAACGCTTTTTTTTGTCGAGGTCGTCTCAAACACCCCCATGGGAGCTATATAATTTATCACCGATATCAAAAAAATAAAATAAACTTGCCTCCTATGGAATAATATGGATCTAATGTGAAAGTTTGGTAACTCTAGCTCTTACCATCTCTGAGATCTAGGCGTTCACACGGACGGACAGACGGACAGACGGACAGACGGACAGACGGACAGACGGACATGGGTATATCGATTTCTCTATTCACCCTGATCATATATTGGGTAACTTTGGGAGTGTCTCCGACGTCTCCTTCTATATGTTACATACATTTCGGCTTGCACAAACCTAATATACCCTTAGTACCATACGGTACAGGGTATAAAAATTTAATTTTTTGGATATCGAAATGATTTGACTTATATTTACACTATCTCAGGATGGGTAAATACAATAAAAAAAATTTTTTTTAGCTATATTTAAGGAAAACGTTTTAAAAAAAATGTATTTTCTTATTTTTTTTAAATTATTTTATACTTTTTTTTTAAGAAAACTTTATTTTTTTAAAGTATTGTTGCAAAAAAATTAAAACTTTTTTTAAAGAGCTCCATTGACAATTTAGATAAAAAAAAACGCAAAAATATTCAGTAGTTAAGTCCCAATTATATAAAGTTTTATTTTTTTTAACATTATGTCTAGCGTGTGTCAAAAGAATTAATTTAAAATTATTCTTATAATGATAATAATGTTAAATCAAAAATTGTCAAGTATTTTTTAAGGTAAACATTTAAAAAAAATGTATTTTCTTATTTTTTAAAATTTTTGGCACCCCAGATTGTATTTAAGTATTTATTTTTATAATTAAAAATTAAATTTTTTGGATATCGAAATGATTTGACTTTTATTTACACCATCTCATGATGGGATAAAAAGATTTGTATAAACAATAAAAAGAGTTTTTGTTAGCTATATTTAAGGAAAACGCTTTAAAAAATGTATTTTCTTATTTTTATACCCTGTACCGTATGGTCCAAGGGTATATTAAGTTTGTGCAAGCCGAAAATGTATGTAACATATAGAAGGAGACGTCGGAGACATCCCAAAGTTACCTAAAATATGATCAGGGTGAATAGAGAAGTCGATATACCCATGTCCGTCTGTCCGTCTGTCCGTCTGTCCGTCCGTGTGAACGCCTAGATCTCAGAGATGGTAAGAGCTAGAGTTACCAAACTTTCACATTAGATCCCATATTATTCCATAGGAGGCAAGTTTATTTTATTTTTTTGATATCGGGGTTAAATTATATAGCTCCCATAGGGGTGTTTGAGACGACCTCGACAAAAAAAATAAGTTTTAGATGAATAATTCGTTTGTTTATGAAGATATCGTAACCAAATTTGGTATTCGAAAGTTTTTTATAGTTCCCAATCACTGTACTGAAATTTGATCAAAATCGGTTGACTATATCATATAGCTCCCATAGGACCGATCGGCCAAAATAACTTTCTTAAAGAAAAGTTCGCTATATTTCGTTTTTTAATAAAGATATCGTAACCAGATTTGGCGTTTGGAAATTTTTTAGACCACTTAAGCAATGTGCCAAATTTGAACAAAATCGGTTGACTATATCATATAGCTCCCATAGGTCCGATCTTCCAAAAAATCGATTTTTTAACAAAATTTGTTGTGTTTCGTTTGTTTGTTAAGATATTGAGACCAAATTTGACATTCCTAAGTTTTTTATAGTTCCTAAGCACTATACTAAATTTAATTCAAATCGGTTGACTAGTTCATATAGCTCCCATAGGACCAATCGGTCAAAAAACACGTTTTTTATACAAAATTCGATGTGTTTCGTTTGTTTGTAAAGATATTTGAACTAAATTCGGCATTCAGATCTTTTTTAAGGTATTTAAGAACTGTGTCAAATTTTATTGAAATCGGTTGACTATATCATATAGCTCCCATAGGACCGATCGGCCAAAATAACTTTTTTAAAGAAAAATTCGCTATATTTCGTTTTTTAATAAAGATATCGTAACCAGATTTGGCGTTTGGAAATTTTTTAGACCACTTAAGCAATGTGCCAAATTTGATCGAAATCGGTTGACTATATCATATAGTTCCCATAGGGACGATCTTCCAAAAAATCGATTTTTGTTCAAAATTTGTTGTGTTTCGTTTGTTTGTTAAGATATTGGGACCAAATTTGGTATTCGTAAGTTTTTTATAGTTCTTTAGCACTGTACTTAGTTTGATCAAAATCGGTTGAATATATCATATATCTCCCATAGGACCGATCGGCGAAAATAACTTTTTGTATACAAAATTCGCTATATTTCGTTTGTTAATAAAGTCATTGTAACCAAATGCAACATTAGAATCTGTTTTTAAGTACCTAAGCACTGTACCAAATTTGATCAAAATCAGTTGACTATATCATATAGCTCCCATAGGAACGATCGGCCAAAAAAAATTTTTGCTTAAAAATTCTTCTGTTTTTGGTTTTTTGTGAAGAAATCGGACTTTATTACAAGCTAGTGGTACAGGGTATCCTAAAGTCGTCCGCGCCCGACTTTACGTCCGCCATTTTTTTTAAATTATTTTATATTTTTTTTTAAGAAAACTTTATTTTTTTGAAGTATTGTTGGAAAAAAATTAAAAATTTTTTAAAGAGCTCCATTGACAATTTAGATTGAAAAAAACGCAAAAATGTTAAGTAATTAATTCCCAATTATATAAAGTTTTATTTTTTTTAACATTATGTCTAGCGTGTGTCAAAAGAATTAATTTAAAATTATTCTCTAAGTTTAATTATTTGCCAAAAAAAAATTGTTTGACTTCTCTTAAACTATATATTGCTATAATACCAAAAGGCGAAAACCATTTTTTTATTGTTTAAAATAAGATAATAATGTTAATTCAAAAATTGTCAAGTATTTTTTGAGACCTCTTGGAAAAAAAAATTAAATTAAGCCAAAATGTGTTGAATATAAAAACTAAAATTTTGCGAAATATTTTTTTTTTGCCAATCTATCTAACGAACTACATTATCAGTTCTTAAAAACCGTTGTAGCCATAGAAAAAAATTAAATAAAATCTTAAATTAAGATTTTTACCAGTCTAGATTTGATGTCTTAAAATTAGTCTAAACATATTTGAAAGAAGTCCGAAAACAAGACCCAGCTAATAGTCTTTATCTTCACTTATGATTTAAAAATTTATACTTTATAATTATAAAAAAAGAAAATAAATAAAAAAATATATAAGTAAATAAATAAATTAAAAAAAAAGTACGAAGGCTTTTTAATCTTAAAATCAGTCTTTACATTTTAGAAATACCATCAAATTAGCCAGAAAAGACGCAACTTTGTTCCTAATTCGAAATTCCGAAAATTTTTTCAGGTTTCACCTTTTAACCAGGTAGCTCCTTTTTAGATTTATTTTTCTTTGTAAAATAGCCATAAATAGCTCTTAGATCATGATTTTCGGTTTTTTATTTAAAAATCTCACTACTTTTTTGTTAAGATTTTGTCCAATAGTATTTGTTGCATTATTTCTTCAATGCGCTCTGCCTATTTTTAATTTGAAATTTTTACATTTAATTTTAGTATTTTCTCACTGTGCACAGGCTTGTGCGTGCAACTGTACACATTTTATTGAATGTGCGCTTATAATTCTCAACTATTTTACTCACTATTAAGTGTAAGAAGTTTTTTTTTAAGTCGTATTAAGTATTAGTATGAGCCATTATTTTACAATTTTTCGTGTATTTTGGAGTTGCAAGTTTTACCTATTAGATTCTTTATTTTTTCCTTTAAGTCATGGATACCTGTATTAAAACTGGTTATTTTGGACGATCGGTCCTATGGGAGCTATATAAGACGCACGATTTTGATCAAAAGAACAATGTTAAAAAAAATAAAACGAAAATTTTTTAATGTATTTTTAAAAAAATGTATGAAAAAAAATAATTTTTTTTGTCAAAAAATGTCAAAAATTATTGTTTATTTTTATAATATTTATTGGAAGGCAAACGATTTTTAAAAAATCTTCATTAAATGGTCCAATTTCAATAAAATTGTGTGGGTTTGCATTTAACATAAGAAATCAACAAGAACTGTGTTTTCTATTATATATATATTTTGAAAATATTTTAAAATTAACGAATTTTAATTTTTTTTAACATAATTATACTAATCCGATTTAATTCATATATACGCCAAATAAAAAACTATATAAAAAAACCTGCTATAAAAAATAGGCATTTAAAATAAATATTTATTTATTTTTTAAATGAAAACTCTCATTTTCTAAAAAAAATGAGTTTTTCTTATTTGTTTAAAAAAATGAGTTGGGTAAAAAAATATAAAAATTTTCTTATTTTTTTTAAAGAAATATTGGCTAAAAAAATTGAATTATATTTTTAAGAGCCCTGTTGCCAACCTTGATTAGAAATTCGTTTAAGAATATTTAATAGTTTAAACACAATTTAAAAAATCAAAAAAAAAACACGTCTTTTTTTAATTTAGCAAAAAAAAAATGTTTTTTTTATTAGTTTTTAAAAATCGCTGAGGCAGTTTTCAGCACCTCATCCAGCTGCACTTTGGTTCAAAAATATTTGTTGTACAAAAATTTTAATTTCGCGAAAACATTTCTTTTGACCTCTAAATCGATTTGTTTAATTAGTTTTTAAAAATCATTGTGGAAAGTATTTGGTATCTTATACAGCCAAAGCTTTTAGAACTATTTCATTATATTGAGAAAAGTTTGTTTAAAAGCTTGATTACAAGTATGTCCAAAAGACAGATAAAGAGATATTTACTATGTGGTCCTAATCTATACTTACTTCGTTGTTTTTTTTTTTCATTTCACCAATAAAACCTATACATAACTTAGTGGTGAGATATGTTAGGCCTAATAAATGATAATAAAAATAAAATTCATTCAATAGGCTGTGCTAAAAATAGCTTTACATCATGAAAAATTGTATTCCAAGTATTTATAATAATAATAAGCATATCGATTTGTTCAGGCTGGTTCCCGATTTGAAATTTTGTATTATTTAATTTTTTTGCTTAAAATATAAATTGCAAAAAGTTGTAATATTATAAGCACCTATTTGCTTAATGAGCTGATTTAGAGGGTATAAAATCAGATAAGATTTAAAAATATATGTAGGCAAGACCCAATTTTTTGTTGTTATACGAGGTGTGTTCAAAAAGTAAGGTGACTTTTCAAATTTCGCGGGCAACGTATTTTCGATTATCGATTTTTTTGTTTTGTTGTGTTGGTACACTCTTCCCGAACATCTGTACCAAATTTCAAGTGAATGGTATTTTTTGATTGGTTGTGAGAGGCGTAAAGGTTGTACATAAGTGTTTTGCGTGCTCGGCGATTTTTTGCTATCGAAAAATATGGATCAACGGATTTGCATCAAATTTTGTGTAAAAAATAAAATTGAGTACTCCGTAACACTTGAAATGTTGACAGTAGCATACGGTGACTCTGTTCTGAGTGAGAAAAATGTTTACAAGTGGTACAAACTCTTCCAAGATGGCCGGGAAGATGCTAATGACGAGCCTCGCTCTGGACGCCCAAGCACGTCAACAACTGATAAAATCATTCGAGCAGTGAAGAAAATTGTTTTGGAAAATCGTTGAATCACTATCAGATGGCTCGTGCCATGAAATTTTTTCTAACGTTTTGGGCATGAGACGTGTGTCAGGAAGTTTGTTCCAAAATTGCTAAATTTTGACCAAAAGAACCGTCGCATGAGCATCGCTCAAGAGCTGTTGAATGACGTCAACGTCGACCCAGATTTACTCAAAAGGGTCATAACTGGTGACGAATCATTGGTATATGGTAATGATATCGAAAACAAAACCTAATCGTCTCAATGGAAGCGACCAGAAGAGTCAAGACTGAAAAAAGCACGCCAAGTTCTATCAAATGTCAAAGTTTTGCTCACTGTTTTCTTCGATTACCATGGCGTGGTGCATCAGGAGTTCTTACCATATGGTCGTACGGTCAATAAACAGTATTATCTGGAAGTTATGCGCCGTTTGCAAAAAGCAATACGAAGAAAACGTCCAGAATTGTGGGAAACAATTCATGGCTCTTGCATCACGATAATGCCCCTGCTCACTCATCTTTGCTTGTGAGAGATTTTTTGGCCAAAAACAACACCACAATCATGCCTCAGCCACCATATTCACCGGACTTGGCCCCATGTGAATTTTTCTTGTTCCCAAAACTAAAGAGATCTATGAAAGGACGGAAATTTGCAACGATTGAAGAGATAAAGACTGCATCGCTGGAAGAGCTCAAGGCTATACCTAAAAGTGCTTATGAGAAGTGCTTTGAGGATTGGAATAACCGTTGGCATAAGTGTATTGTATCTGAGGGGATTTCTTTGAAGGGACAACATAAATATTGATGAATAAATATATATTTTTCTTACAAATACAAAGTCCCCTTACTTTTTGAACACACCTCGTATGTGTATTTTTTGCAAATGCAATATTGTTGATGTTGTTTTCGTTATTATATGATACTATTGCTGTTTTTGTTGTTGTTCTGGCACCTTAATAGAACCAAAATTAGGTACTTATTAAACTCTCTTGGACCAAGAGAGCTTTGATTGATATTCCTTTCTTTTTTTTGTGTTATTACCTTTGGTAGCATGTTCAATAAGCCTGTCTTATATGCTTGTCAATATGAATTTCCCAAAATGAGTACTAATATTTTCCACATGCACTTTTCATTTACGCACCCCCTGACCATTGGTTCATCTTGATGCTTCCTTCTGTTAGGCTAAAAGCAAAGCCTCAGGAGTCAGTCAATAAATACATAATGAATAATTTTTAACATTACAAAATATTTATGATACTATTGTAGTTTTTGACGTTGTCCTGGCACCTTAATAGAACCTAATACCCTTAATAGAACCAAAATTTGGTACATATTAAGCTCTTGGACCAAAAAGAGCCTTGATTGAGATATAGTCCCAAGCGAACAACTGAACTCCTGGGCTTCCATGAAAACAGGACTAGGATGGTGGTAGACGTTGTAATTGGGCACTACACCATAGGCAATATGGCTGAGAGGTCACACGTTCCCCATAACGATTTCTGCAGCAGCTGCAGAGATGAGGAAGAGGCAGAAAGCATTTAACATCTGCTATGTGACTGCCTGGCTCTTCTTAGAAGACGTTTCTGGGTAAACCTTTCTTTGAGGATCTGCGTAGTTTAGCCTATGGCATATAGCGGATCTGGCTGCTTTTGTCGAATATTCAAAGTGATTCCGCAACATGCGAGACTTAGCCTACTAGGGATGTCCCACAGTTTTTTATCCTCCTCCACAATCTGGCCGAGATATGATTCAAAGCGTACATCTGTACTTACCTGCGCTTCCATAAAAACAGGACTAGGATGGTGGAAAGCGCAGTAAAGGGGGCGTTGAACCAAAGGCAATATGGTTGGACGTTTCCCATCACGATTTCTGCCGCAGCTGTGGAGATGAGAAAGAGGCAGAAAGCATCCAATATCTGCTATGCGACTGTCCGGTGCTTCTTAGAAGATTAGTCTTGCCTATGTGCCCATAGCGTATCTGGCTGCTTTCGTGGAATCCTCAAAATGGTTCTGCAACATGAGAGACATAGGCGATTAGGGATGTTCAGTTTTTAATCCTGCTCCACTCTCCCTTCCTTTCATCAATTCCTTTCGTCCCCTTCTTTTAAGTAGGTAACACAATGACCCTCATGGTTTTTTGGTTATCTCAGTCACTCTCTGAGCTGATATACAATCTAACCTAACCTAACACAAGCGATTATTATTTACAAGCGCAAAAGAACTAACCGCTGAAGACATATAAAACTCGTGTTGTTGAAGGTGTTACAAACAGCTAGCAAAAATGAAAAATTGTAGCTCGTTAAAAAGGAAAAAAAAATCGAGCAGGAAAACTCAACATGGAAATCTGAACTCAAGAGTAGACACTCTAGCATGAAATCAAAATAACAAATCATTATAAAGTTAAAGTATTTCGCGGCCTATTGCCACATGACGTATGCGTGTTATACATAGCGTATACATATAGTATACATATATATTGCGCATACGTAGTGAGTGTGCGTGTGTGCGCGTGTGTGTGTATATATGAGCCACAAACACACAAGAATGATTGCAATGCATATTTAAAAAGTATATAAAAGATAAAAGCAATTTCGCATCAGTCTATAGAGTAAGTGGCCATATATAGTATATATGACAGATATATTGTATGATATATGATAAATCAGCCTTTGTTAACTTCATTTGCCATTTGCGTGTGTGTGTGTGGCAAACTTTCATTAAAGTCGTAAAAAATATATATGTATATATATAGTATATATGCGCTGCTTTATATATAAGCAGTAGAAATAAACGAAACCAAAGCAAAATAAGCGGCAAGCTATGCTCTCAAATTAGCGGCAAACACTCACGCACACTAGCTCAGAAACTGAGACACTCACACACAGGCAGGCAGACAATAAGCAATGGCGGCTTGTGAGAGGCACTGTACATGAGGATGGCCGCCATAGCCATCTCCATTTCCATCATCATCCAGGCTGCTCATCATAATCAACATGAAAATCAAATTTGAATTTATGAAGCAACAGACAAGCAGGCTGCGGCTGCTGCTGCTGCTTCGACGACAATCCTGCGGTAAGGGTGTCCTTGCTCCAGCCTCAAGTGAAATTGTTTGTAGGTGTGGCAACACTGCAGACACAGACAGAGACACAGCAGCAGCAGCAACAGCATCAACTTACGTTTGCTCATTTTCTTCATTTGTATGCGTGTCTGTCGCGGATTCTACTTCCAGTTGTTCTTGTTATTGTTGTACTTATTTTTTTGTTATTGTGCATATTGTAGCTGTCTGTGTGTGAGTGTGTGTGTGTGTGTATGTGGGTGTGTACTGCTTGGATAAGTTCACGCGGCGTTCTCATTTGCCTGTTATTATTTTTATTTGTGTTGTTGCTGCTGGGCCAGCTGCTTATTTGCTACAGTGAACACTGCACAATGACTAACATTTTCTTTTAAACTTATTTAATAATAATATACACAAGCGGAGTTATTTGGAAGACCTGGACTTCGCGGACGGTATATGTTTCATCTCTCAAAAACATAAGTGATATCCAAGCCAAGGCGAATGATCTCGAGATCCTTGCAAGCAAAGTTGACCTAACCGCCATGCAGGAAGAGTAATGAAATGCTATAGGATGCTACTAGGCGCCGGACTACTATACAACTGTTGTGGGATGAAGATTACGCAGCTGTGTCTTCAAATTTTAAAAAAAGTATATAATGTGAATACTTTTGGGAAATCTGTAAAAATTTATGGACTGTCTAGTCTATGTGTGACTCCTCCCAGGGGTCACCCGGTCAAACCTATTATTATTTTTATACATTGTGACAAAAATGTTTCCGGATTTCGATATTCGTGCATCACGAATACGTTCCAGAGGGACAAACGGTCAAGTATTATGTGACTGTTTCGAGGCGTTTGCGGAATTGTGGGCAGACAATTCGTGGATTTTGCACGACGATATCGCGCCATCTTATCGAGCCATGATTGTGAACGCATTTAAGGCAAAACACTCGAGAAATACCAACGACCAGGCACCGTATAGTCCAGATCTGGCCCCGTGTGAGTTTTTCCTCTTTCCAAAACTAAAATTGACCCTCGGGGAACCCGTTTTAACTCCTTACCGACCATAAAACAGAATGCGACTGCCAACAACTATAAAAATTGTTGGATTTGGAAGAAGCGTTGGCTTATGTGTATTGCTTCAGAAGGGGCATTTTTGAAGAAGACAAAATAAATATTGAAGAAGATTAATTATTTTGCGTTTTATTTAGAAATTCCGAAAACTTATATATAGGTAGAATAGTATTGACCAGCGTCTGCTAACTATCGGGGCGGTTGTATCTGGAAAAAAAAAATTCTTTTCCTAAACAAACAAAAAGTACACAAAGATAATTGTATACAAATAGCCTTTCCTTTTAAATCCTAAAATTCTATAAACAAGACCATGATATAAAAAAATCTTCAAATAAGACTAAAATCTTTGAATTTATAAAGTTATTTAATTATTTATTATAGTTTATTTGTTTTTTAGCTCAGGCTTTCAGTATTGAACAAAACGATTTTATAAGTTGACTTCGAGGGGTCCAATTCAGTGGAAGGATTTAAAGTGACATTAGTACGTCACTAAGACTATTCTGGGCAATTTTAATGGAGGGGTTGTCTAGGAGCTCTTAAAAATTGAAAAAAAGAGCCGAATAACTTTGTTCTGGCTGTAAATCTGGACAAACGAAATGCCTGTTATCTACAAGTAAGGATATGATACCATGTCGAATAGATAGCTACATTTTCGAAGTTGAAGAGGATTTCGTTAACTTGGGAACCAGTGACGTGAGTAAATGATGTCACACGTAGACGGACTAATCTTGCTAACCGTTGTCACTTTGGGCTGAGTAAGGAATACAAGAGTTGAGCCCTCTCTCAACTTGCAACAACTAAGGCGCTGAAACATTGTTCAATGCAATCATCCGATTAGGCGATTTTCGGGGCTTTCAAGAGAAAAATCCTTCGACGTATCTTTGAACAAGTAAATATGGATGGTGACTTCCGTATTCGAAGGAAACACGAGATGTGTGAGCTATACGGCGACACTGATCTAGTTCGGCGTATACAACTACCACGTCTGTGCTGGTTAGGTCATGTTGCACAAATGGATGATAATGCTCCAGTCAAAAAGGTATTTAAACAGAAATCACTGGAAGCTCGGCGACGGCAGGGACGCCCGCCTCTGCGTTGGAGGATCTTCGTAGCCTTAGGACTCCCAATTGATGCCAGCAAGCTCTGGATAGAAATCGCCAGCGTAGGATAATCAATTGTAATGGCCACAGCCACAACCAGTCAGCATGAACTTGAGCACCTCAACCAATACTCTAAGATTGATTGGTGGTAGTGGTTGATCTTTGCCAGCAAAGTTGGACTCTCAATCAACGCATCCAAAACTAAAGCGAAACACCTCAACCACACCAGCTAAGGTAACATTACCATCTGCGTGAACACTATCGACATTGTCAATAGTTTCTCATACATTGGTACCACAATTTCCACCAGTGGTGGGGTGGATGAGGATATAGAGAATCGTCTTAACAAAGCGCGATCAGCATTTGGACGCTTGTTCCGCATATGAAGAAACCAGCTAATAAGCAGAAGCACAAAGTTGAGAATCTTCAATGTGTGCGTCAAATCCATCCTGTTGTACGGCAGCGAGACGTGGCTAATCCCGCAGAGAATGATGTCGAAACTGCAGTCATTCAACAAGTGCCTAAGGATTGTATGCGGGATATTCTGGCCCAACAGGATATCAAACGCTGAACTATGGCACTATAAAAGGGAAGCTTCTATCTGCTCTTAGAAAAAATCGAAGCAGCATTGTCAGGATGTCTCTGGAATGGAACCTCCAAGAAAGCAGACGAGTGGGAAGGCCTATGACAACCTATATTAAACGAATTGTACCTACACAACATCAGCTGGGACACAGCTAAGCAAACTGCGCCAAATAGAGTCCGGTGGAATGTTCTTGTAGAAGCCCTAAGCTCCCTGGAAGAGTACAAAAAGAAAAAAACACAACTGTTGAATTACTTTTCAAGCTACATTTTATTGAAATTTTAGCTTAACTTGGACGGCTCTATTTGAAATTTGTGTGTTGTGTTTTAGATCCTGTGAAGCTTCGACTTACGACGAGTTACGCATTGGTACTGGTCTCTCAGCATCTAAACGCGGATCCTTCAACCCAAGGCGTCATCTCAGTCGTGGAAACGGCGATATTTTTTTTTTACAACTGATCATTTCGATGACGCAAACTGCGGGGTACCGTCTATCGAAATATTTTGTGATATTTGTGACCTGACTGAAAATAGGTCATCGTTTTAAGTTACTTGGGATTAAAAAACAACAACATTGTATGCATTCGTCTGTCTGCAAAAAGAGGTGTAGCTGGTTAAAATAAAGTGGGAGCACCAATGCTCTATATCCAAAATCTTCGGCTGCTTCTGGGTACTTACATTTTTTTATTTTAAAAAAAAATTTTATTTTATTTTATTTTTTTCCAAAAGATTTTTTTCACTTAAATTTTGATTTTTGTTGTGTTCCGAACGATAGTCAAATTTAGAATGAACTGTAAGCAGTCTAGAGCTAGAAGGTAAGCTCTAAAATTTTAAAAGCCTACTTCAATTTTTTTATTTGTTTTTCTAAACTTTTTAACTAAAATTTTAATATTTGTTGTGTTCCGAACGATGTCATGTTTAAAATGAACTAAAAACAGACTAGAGCTAAAAAGCTAAACTTTACTTCTAGGATTTAAAATTTTCAAAGCCTACTTTGCAGCATGCCATTGCAAGAAAGTACTAGAAGAGTCATACTGTCGTTGGCCTATCAGTTTCATTTTACGTCTAATATCGATGGTTTTTTTTTCGATATATCGATGTATCGATGCAAAAAAACTTTTTTGACGCATCAACGGACAAAAAAAATTAGCAACACGACAAACCTTTTTAACCAACCGACTCTTTTAAAGTCACCAAATCCGATGGGGACCATAAAAAATTATTTCAGTCAAGATTTTTTTAATAACTAAGCTTTTACCAGTGGCGGATCTGCGGGGGCCGGTCACCAAATCCGATGGGGCACATAAAATATGTTTTAACTAAGTAACATTTTTGTAACAATTCTTCGCATAGCCTTAGTCAGTGGCGGATCTACGGGGTTGGTTTCGGTACCAGTCCCCCACCCCAATAGCTCGAAAAATGGGTTGAAAGTCATTTGCGAGCTCAGATAGATATACTCTTCGAAGTGATGAACCCCCGCCAAGACCAAATCCTAGATTCGCAACTGGCCTTAATGATTGCCACAGACGTTCAGCAAATAGCTTGGGCTCCGAAAATTAGATTTTTATGAAATTCGCGTTGCAAAAAACAGAAAAAAAGAGCTTTACAAATTAGATAGCAGCAATATTTGACATTCCAACTTATTTGGCCCTTCTAAATTTAAGCCAAAAAGCAAGTCCCTTGAGCTTTTGGAAGCTTAATATAAGGATACGTTAGTGACAGAGATTATACAGCGACCATGAGGTCCATTATGTTGCCTAATTGAAAGGAAAGGATTTGAAGAAAGGGAGGGATTGTTGACTGTACAATCGCCTAAGTCTGTCATGTTGCAAAACCATTTTGAGGATTCAACGAAAGCAGCCAGATCAGCTATGGGCACATAGGCTAGACTATCCAGATCTTCAAAGACCCAGAAACTGGATGGATGCTTTCTGTCTCTGCCTTATCTCTGCAGCTGCGGCAGAAATCGTGATGGAGAACGTGCAACCTCTCAGCCATATTGCCTATGGTGCAGTGACCCTTTATAATGCCTACTACCATCCTAATCCCGTTTTTATGATAGCGCAGGAGCTCAGATGTTCGCTTTGGATCATATCCCGGCCAGAGTGTTCGTGAGATAGACAACCGGACACTATGTCCCATTCTTTTTCCGCCAGAGCTCTAGCTGTCTCCCTGATTTGCGTATATTGAGATTTGTTTCGTTCCGCAATTAGCTTCATGCTCAGGTTCGGAGCAAGTGCAGCTTGTCTAGTTCACTAAATAACTTCGGAAATAGGGATTGTTCACCTTTTTCCGCTACTCATTGTCATTGCTTTGGCTATTTTAATGGGTTTGTGTCCTTGACGATAACGCCGTTCAAATTACCTTTAAAAAATAGACATATCTTTGTGTGCAATATTTTTTTATTTTTAAAATTGGAGTTAATTCCCCGGCCTACTTAGTTTCTGTTTTTTCATACATCTTCTACATATAGGTAAATTTCTACAAAGTGCGAAAATATATTGAAAATATACTGAAAACCCTAGAAAAGATATGCTTCAAGTGTATCCTGAGTAGAATTTTTAGAAAGATGTGAGAATGGAACGTTGTGTTCCATTCTCGTTCTGACTTGGTTCTGCTTATCGGTAATAGTAAAATAGAGCCAGAACTGCTATTAACATACCATATTTGTATGGAAATATATCTTTCTCGATTGCTGGATGTGTTTTCTAAGAAGTGCAGGGCTCATGTCACTCCTATTCATAAGCTCTTCTGCTGCAATCAGAGGTGAGCTTAAAAGAGCAGAGTCTTAGAAAGATGTGATAATGATGATGAAAATGATCCACCACAACTACGAGTTACGAAGCGCGGTTGGAGAGCCCATTTCTTGAAATAACATTCCCACCGAATTGAGTTTTCCATGTAATCAATGTTAGGAACGTAGCGCCATTTGTTGAAACCAGAACACTTCGACATCGATGTGACGTCAATTTGGATGCAAACATTTGTTGATCATCGCGCTGTATCGATCACCATTGACGGTAACATGCTGCAAATCGATAAATTTGGATTCTCCTCCTAACTAACGTCTAAAACACCGTTATTTTCTTCGGATCGCGCGTTTCTCATTCTGGTTGGTGGTCGAACATCGTGGAATGTCAAATGATCTCGAACAAGGTTAAGAACACGATCTAATTGACAATTCATTGGTCCATAAATTGTACGAAGAGCTCTATAAGTTGTTACAACTGAACACTGATTTTGATTATAAGTCTCGAAGATTTGAAGACGTTCTTGAAATTGAAATTTGTCAAAAGTGAGAGCTACTATTAAAACTAACCCTTTGAGAAATCCGGGCCCTATAAAAAAACACTCAGTATATCTGAATGTATTCCTCGGTGTTGGTATGGCCGAGAAGAAAACATTAAAATTACCTATTACCCTAATTGGTTGGTAGAGCCATAGATTGGATCTGTGCGGCACGCCCCAGACAAGCCAAGCATTGCTTTGATTTCTACAATTAAAATAGCTTCAATACAAATTTCCAATCCTGTAAGAGCTCTCTGTACTCATCATCCCATTAGCTACTGACAGTTGTACTTAGCTGACGTTGTAGGTTAAAAGGATACCTAAGTAAAAGGAGCGGAATGAATTTTACCAACCCATATTTATTGTTAGAGAAAGAGTACAGTTCCCTTTATAAAAAATAAAATCCCTCTCTGTCTCTAGCCTCAAACATCCTTCATTCATTCTCATCACTCGAGTGTCCACTGTACAGCTCTTTGCTCTGCTGTAGCATTTTCTTTGGTTGTGTCTTCTGAAGCAGCTTTTTCAGCATGGCTTATTTTTACCATCTTGCTTGACTTGGGTCGTCTCGTCTGTTGGCAATATGAACATGTCGAAACATGCGGAGACCAATCTACCAAAGAAGCTGACGCTGCTGCCGTCGTCGACGCAAATGCCGACGCTGCTGCTGACTTCTCCAATAACTCTCAGTCCACCACATACTACATTCATTTGCTGCAATTACATTCGTTTCTTCATTTGAGGAGCAATAGCGATGGAGCGACTGAGAGACAGAGAGACGGAGAGACATCGTGAACGGGTGGCAGGAGCAAGAGCAGTCACAGTCAGAGACAGAGTCAGACAAGACACAGCCGCAACAACAGCAAAGAGCAGGGGGTGTAAGGTAAATGAAGGTGACGGCAGCAAATGAAAAACTGTTGACGGTGTCGAGTGACGTGGACGAGTTTTTTTTTTGCGTGGGGGGGTTGCGGCGCCTTTGCGTAGTGCGTAAGTAAAATCATTTAGCATAGTTTTGGGCGCGCCATAAAGCGTACGCACTGTGGTTGGAATTACATTTGGCACAAGGGCAATGTGGAGAGAGGGAGAGTGGGAGACGGAGCTGAGAGAGTGTTTGGTTAAGCTGTAATATTAAAAAAATATATAAGTATAAAGCAGGAGCACATGAGAGTTGTGTCAAAGAACATGAACATGATTTTTTAATATTAAAATGCAATATGTAATATGGAAGAGCCTTTTTATTAAATGGAGAGAAAAGCTCATCGAAGGTAATTTTAACTTTTAATAAAGGCTTTTCAATAAAAGCGCTACAAAGTTTTCTTTTTTTAAATAAAATGAAAACGGTTTTGGATATCAATGAAGTTCTTTATTCCTGTGAAAGTACATTCGATGCCATTATGGAACTTGATTTCTTTTGCATGCAATAACGCATATTTTTCTTATTGACGAAGCCATTCAGCCAAAAATGAGCCTCATCGCTGAAAATGATTTTCCGATGAAAATCCGGCTCATTTTCATGAGGAACATACGACGCTTCTGGTAGTCAAGCGGCTTCAGTTCTTGCGTCAATTTGATCTTATAAGGATGTAGGCCAAGATCTTTTCGCAAAATTCGCCACAACGACGTCACAGAGATGCCCAACGCTTGGGAACGACATTTGAGAGACTGATTTGGATCTTCCTCAATTGATGCGCTAGCGGCAGCAATATTTTCGACACTACGGACACTTTTTTGTCTCACTGGCACGGGAAAATTTTGTACTGTGCTGCTGGATTCAACTTTTTCCACTAGACGTTCAATTGTTGATCTGGCAGGACAATTATAACGACCATAAATTGGACGCAGCGCTCTTAAAGTTGAGGCCACTGACTCCGAATTTTGGTAGTAAATTTTAATAATTTGGACTCGTTATTGGCAAATGGCAAACCTTACTGAAAAGAAATGACAAGAGAGCGGGAAAAAATATGGCGTCGTTTACTGTCCCTATCGGTCTACTTTTGTAGCGTCACTACTTAAAAACCCGATATAAGGCTCACTAAGTAAATAACTTACTCTTAGCTTAATGATCATAAACTTTAAAACTCAAACTTTATATTTTTCAAGTTCTCGCTGTATAACTAAATTTCGCGCTTAATGATAATTAATTAATTTCATAAGCTGCCTGCACAAAGTAAACTTTCAGAAAAGTCTGCTTTTCTCTCCTCTTTTTTGAAAGTTAATTTACTTTATTTGATTAAAATATTTCCTAAAAATACATAAGTGTACAATAAGGCATGCACAGTGGTTCCAAAGCGAGTATTTTTGGCGTAAATTTAAAAAATAATGCTATAGACTTGTAATTCGGAATTTTTTTTTTGGCCTTCTACAATAAGTTTCCACCGGACTCTATTTGGCACAGTTTGCTTAGCTGTGTCCCAGCTGATATTGTGTGGGGACAATTTGTTTAATATTGTGCGTCGCCAGGTTGTCATAGGCCTTCCCACTCGTCTGCTTTTTTGGAGGTTCCATTCCAGAGACATCCTGACAATGCTGCTTCAATTTTTTCTAAGAGCAGATAGAAGCTTCCCTTGTATAGTGCCATAGTTCAGCGTTTGATATCCTGTTGGGCCAGAATATCCCGCATACAATCCTTAGGCACTTGTTGAATGACTGCAGTTTCGACATCATTCTCTGGGGGATTAGCCACGTCTCGCTGCCTTACAACAGGATGGATTTGACGCATGCATTGAAGATTCTCAACTTTGTTCTACTGCTTACTAGCTGGTTTCTCCATATGCGGAACAAGCGTCCAAATGAGACGATTCTGGTGGAAATTGTGATGAGAAGCTATTGATAAAGTCCATAGTGTTCCCGCAGATGGTAATGTTACCATTGGTTAAGTTGCTTCGCTTTAGTTTTGGATGCGTTTATTGAGAGTCTAACTTTGCTGGCAAAGATCAACCACTACTACCAATCAATCTTAGAGTATTGGTTGGCGCCCACTGGCAATCCCAAGGGCACAAAAATCCTCCGTTGTCTAATCTTAAAGTCGCAGAGGCGAACATCACTGTCGTTGTCGACTTTCCAGTAATTTCCGCTCGAAAACCTTTTTGGCTGCAGCATTACAATCCAAGATTAGTCCAGCATTAGACCATGCTGATGACATTTTTTATGTCGTTGATACTGATTCGCAAGTACACGGAATATCTTACAACTTCGAAGTTTTAGCTATCTATTCCACTGGATGTCGTATGCTTACTAACAGATAGCAGCATTTCGTCTTCTCCAAATTTACAGCCAGACCCACGTTTTTCGACTCTTTTTTCAATTTTTGAGAGCTCCTAGCCAACACTTCCATTAAAATTGCCAAGAATAGTCTAAGTGACGCACTATTGTAGCCTGAAGACACAGCTGCGTAATCTTCATCCCACAACTGTTGTATAGTAGTCCGGCGCCTAGTAGCATCCTATAGCATTTTATTGCGCTTGTTGCATGGCGGTTAGGTTAAATTTGCTTGCAAGGATCTCGAGATCATTCGCTTTGGCTTGGATGCCACTTATGTTTTTGAGAGATAAGGCATATGTCGTCCGCGTAATCCAGGTCTTCCAAATGACGGGTGAGTCTCCACGTAATCCCATGCCTAGACCAGCATACATCCTCATAACTTCGTCAGCTACTATATTAAATAGTAGTGGTGATAGGGGGCATCCTTGCCTGACATCGGTGTTTGTTTGGAATGGTGCATTAATTTTCCCATTGTGTAGTAGCGCCAAGTCCGCATTATCATACATCGTTTTTATTATCGATACGATGTTGACTTGCACTCCTTTCCTCGCCAATGCCCAATGGTTTGGTTGGCAAGAGAATTTTTTTGTAAGCTCAAGCGCTTAGTTGGTGAATCTTTATTGGATCCTCTTCTGCAGTTTTTGGATCCCCAGATTTGTGGGATCATCCATAAATTAAGTGACAGTGATTTTTGTCAAAATAGACCCCTTCTCTTCCATATGACGAACAACCTTGAATGCTTTTCATATGATTTTTTTGTCTCGTGACGCTTCACCAGAACCTCACTACCCTCCTGGACCATCACGTAGTCTATGAATGATACCTGGGAATAAAAATGTTCTGCTAATTGACGCATACAAGGCGCTGCATAATACAAAACTGCACACAGTGACGTCACGACATCTTGTCATTAATAAAGTTATTTGCTTTAGATTTTTGTAAAAGCAGCATAAATGTTTTCATACATTTGATTTGAAATTCGGCAGAAATTGTAGCTAAAATAAATTTCTGAACCAACCGCTTGCGTCATCTTTTTTTGGTGTATGACTATTTAAAGGATTCTGAAATTTCAGAAACAGTGCCAAATTTTTTATTAGCTCAAGCGCTTATTTTGTAAATTTTTACTGCACTTCATTTTCTGCAGTTTTTTTGTACGTTAGCGATTCGAGTGAGTCCCCAGATCTGAATGGCTTTTAGAACTTAGAATAGTTGGCAACCCGTAGATAAAAATAAAAATATTTTTGCTAATTAACGCACTCAAAGCACTGCGTAATACAAAAAAATGCACAGTGACGTCACATAATCTGCTCATCAACAAATTTCTTTGCTTTACATTTTAGTAAGAGCAGCAAAAAACTGCACCCAGTGACGTCACGAAATCTTATCATTAGTAAATATAGTTGCTTTTAATTTTTGTAATAGCAGCAAAAACCTTTTCATACAAGTTAATGCTTATAGAAAAAATATTAAAAAAATGTTGCTAGGGATTTTTATTTTTAATTTTTAAGCAAAGCTAAACGAATTAGTTTGGTTGGCATTGGATATGAACCAGAAAAAGCTAAAACGGATTGCTTTAGGTTTTTTCGCTATGTATAAGAAAAAATAGCTGCAACCTTTTGCTCATAAACCCACGCGGAAGAGTAGTTAAGAAATGATACCTTTTTAATTATAACTTTGGTATTATTATCATAAATCATCGTGCGAAAATGTTCACTTGTTTCGGCGGAGCTGAATTTCAAGAGCAACAATAAACAATATAAAAAGCGCTTATAGAAGAGAGAAAGTTCAGAGTTCTTTTTTGTTGGAACTGGTAAATGAGCTGTCCCAACAAAAAGGGCAACCTTTTGTAACTCAGTTTTTATTTAAAATATTGAGCATTATGCTTTAGTTCTTGAGTAACTTGCACTCATTTAAGATATTTCTTTTAAAAATTTTCTTTCCTATTGTTGGCAACTGAAGTATTAAATTGTAATACCTTCTCAAAAGCTAAACCATTGTTGCCGTATTGTTTTAGCTTAAAAGAGCGTAGCAACCGAGAGAGTGAGAGAGAGGAGAGAGAGATTGCAAATGCAACATATTGAGCATAAAAGCCAACTCAGTGTCAGCTCGATTTTGTTTATGGAAATTTATCAAACTTGTCGCCTTGCGGCTATAACTCTTCTGCTTCTGCTTCAGCTCTCCTCTTTTTGTTGTTTATTTTGCTTTCTTCTTCTTCTTCTGCTACCTCTAACTATTTATTTTGCCTTTTGTTTTGTTTTCATTCTTTTTTCTAATCCGTCTGACATGGCCTGGCTGGGCTGCTCTCTTTTGTATTTCTCTGCAAGCTTAGACCACTGTGCAAGCAGCTTCTCCTCTCCCAGATAAGTATCAACTAAGCAGTTGGAATCTGCTGTTATAGCCCAAAGAGACGGCGCTGCTGCTGCTTCAGCTCAGCTACAATTGCTCATACACTGAGAAAAATTTTGAGTTACACAGTTTTTGCGAGTTAGTAATGCTTTTGGTAAAATAGCTTTAAATGTAACGCAGATTGTGTAAATTTTGATTTAAAATAAAAAAGATATAAAATATATAAAAATATAAAATATTAAAAATATTAAATTGCAAAAATATTTCAAAATTCTGTTATGGCACAATAATAAAATATAAATAAAATAAATAGAGCTTTATGTAAATCAAAGTCACACAAATGTGGTTGGGATATTAAAGTTATATATAAAAAAATGGCGTACGTAAAGTCGGGCGCGGACGACTTTGGGATACTCTGTACCCACTAGCTTGCAATAAAATCCGGTTCCTTCACAAAAAACCAAAAACAGAAGAGTTTTTTAGCAACAAATTTTTTTTTACCAATCGTTCCTATATGAGCTATATGATATAGTCAACCGATTTCAGTAAAATTTGACACAGTGATTAAATACATTAAAAAAGATCTGAATGCTGAATTTAGTTCAAATATCTATGCAAACAAATGAAAAACATCGGATTTTGTATAAAAAACTTTTTTTTGGACCGATTGGTCCTATTGGAGTTATATGATATAGTCAACCGATTTTGATCAAATTTGCCACATTGCTTTAGTGCTGTAAAAAATTTCCAAACGCCAAATCAAGCTACGACATCTTTATTAAAAAACAAAATATAGCGAATTTGGATTTAAAAAGTTATTTTGGCCGATTGGTCCTATGGGAGCTATATGATATAGTCAACCGATTTTGATAAAATTTGGTACAGTACCTGGGAACCATAAAAGGAGAATACTAGCTTAAAAAATTATAAAAAGAACAAAAATTCTAATTATCTAATCAAAAATTGCCAAACTGTGAACGAATTTCTAGTATTATGATAAAAAGTTTTGAATTAAGATATAAAAATTTCTTAAAGTATGATTTTAAGCATGGAATAGAAAAAAATCTTTTTCCAAATTAGAAATTAATATTTAAATCACGAATTTTGATTGTTTTACACTTATTTTAAGTTTAAACATTTGAATGAAGTTATAGAAATTATTTTAATTTTGCGAATAATATAATTTTATATAATTACTTGATATTAATCTAACAGATTTAAAAACTATCGTATATCGATAAGTAACCATTTCATGTGACTACTTTGCATTCAAACAAATTTGCGCATCACTAATGAAAGTAATCGTTTAGCAGCGACTATAAAAGCCGCTGCACGAAGTGACTAAATTCATTCATTTTTCGAGCTTCTTAGTCTAAGGTTCCATTTTTTATCTAATTGCAGCTTGCTTCTTTTTAGTATTATTATTGAAGCTATTATTTTATTATTGTCTTAACTATTTATTATTATTCATTTGATTGCCAAGCCATCGACTCACTTTGGAGCTTGAAGCATTCAAAAGCTTACATCTCTCTTAAATATAACAATAAAAATTAATATTTTTTTTATAATTTATTGGTTTTCACAAAAATTAACAACTAACTTAAAGACGAAGCGCTGATTTCCAAGTCAATATTTGGCAAAGGTCTATTTACTGGCTCAACTTTTGTATGGCAGCTATATAATATTGTAAGCCAATTTTGTTGACGCTTTTTTTTTGGTCTTCTGCATTAAACTACATTATTATTTTTTTTTAAATCGCTGGGTCCAGTTTCGAGTACCTAAACTAGCTGGGTCAAAAAAAAAATATAATATATAAATATTTAAATTAAGTTCAATTAAAAAAAAGTGTGTTTCATTTTTTATTAAAGGAAACGAAATCTTCCTCCAACAAATTTTAAAAACTCATAATGCAGATCGAATCATAAAGAAAACAAAATACTTCAAAAATTTTCAGTTTTCAATTTACATTAAATTAAATTAGGTTTAATTAAAAAAAATTTTTTTTTCTTTTTTATTATTAAAATGGTTCGAAATAGTTTTTATTTTTGTCAAAAAAGGCTGAATAAGATTTTTTTTAAAGTTTTTTTTAACCAACACGACATTGGGATACCCTGTACCACTAGCTTTCAATAAAATCCGGTTCCTTCATAAAAAACTAAAAACAGAAGAATTTTTAAGCAATAATTTTTTTTTTTGACCGATCGTTTCTATGGGAACTATAAGATATAGTCAACCGTTTTCAATTAAATTTGACACAGTGCTTAAATACCTTAAAAAAGATCTGAATGCCGAATTTAGTACAAATACCTTTAGAAACACATCGAATTTTGTATAAAAAACGTTATTTTGGAACGATTGGTCCTATGGGAGCTATATTATATAGTCAACTGATTTGGATTAAATTTAGTACAGTGCTTAGAAACTATAAAAAACTCACGAATATCAAATTTGGTCCCAATATCTTAACAAACAAACGAAACACAACAAATTTTGTTAAAAAATCGATTTTTTGGAAGATCGGCCCTATGGGAGCTATATGATATAGTCAACCGATTTTGTTCAAATTTGGCACATTGCTTAAGTGATCTAAAAAATTTTCAAACGCCAAATTTGTTTACGATATCTTTATTAAAAAACGAAATATAGCGAATTTTTCTTTAAAAAAGTTATTTTGGCCGATCGGTCCTATGGGAGCTATATGATATAGTCAACCGATTTTGATCAAATTTGGTACAGTGATTGGGAACTATAAAAAACTTTCGAATACCAAATTTGGTTACGATATCTTTATAAACAAACGAATTATTCATCTAAAACGCTTTTTTTTGTCGAGGTCGTCTCAAACACCACCATGGGAGCTATATAATTTATCCCCGATATCAAAAATATAAAATAAACTTGCCTCCTATGGAATAATATGGGATCTAATGTGAAAGTTTGGTAACTCTAGCTCTTACCATCTCTGAGATCTAGGCGTTCACACGGACGGATGGACAGACGGACAGACGGACATGGGTATATCGACTTCTCTATTCACCCTGATCATATTTTAGGTAACTTTGGGGTGTCTCCGACGTCTCCTTCTATATGTTACATACATTTTCGGTTTGAACAAACTTAATATACCCTTTGTACCATACGGTACAGGGTATAAAAATGATGTACGTAAAGTCGGACGCGGACGACTTTGGGATACCCTGTACCACTAACAGAAGAATTTTTAAGCAGCAATTTTTTTTTTGACCGATCGTTTCTAAGGGAGCTATAAGATATAGTCAACCGATTTCGATTAAATTTGACACAGTGCTTTAATATCTTAAAAAAGATCTGAATGCCGAAATTAGTTCTAATATCTTTACAAACAATCGAAACACAACGAATTTTTTATAAAAAACGTTTTTTTTGGACCGATTGGTCCTATGGGAGCTATATAATATAGTCAACCGGTTTTGAATTTGGTACAGTGCTTGGAAACTATAAAAAACATTCGGATGCCAAATTTGGTTATGATCTTCATAAACAAACGAATTATGCAGCTACAATTTTTTTTTTCGAGGTCGTCTCAAACACCCCCATGGGAGCTATATAATTTAACCCCGATATCCAAAAATTAAAATAAACTTGTCTCCTATGGAATAATATGGCATCTAATGTGAAAGTTTGGTAACTCTAGCGCTTACCATCTCTGAGATCTAGGCGTTCAAACGGACAGACGGACATGGGTATATCGACTTCTCTATTCACCCTGATCATATTTTAGGTAACTTTGGGGTGTCTCCGACGTCACCTTCTATATGTTACATACATTTTCGGCTTGCACAAACTTAATATACCCTTGGTACCATACGGTACAGGGTATAAAAATGATGTACGTAAAGTCGGGCGCGGACGACTTTGGGATACCCTGTACCACTAATTTGCAATAAAATCCGGTTCCTTCATAAAAAACCAAAAACAGAAGAATTTTTAAGCAACAATTTTTTAATAAAAAACGTTTTTTTGAACCGATTCGTTCTATGGGAGCTATATGATATAGTTCACCGATTTTAATAACATTTTGTACAATACTTAAGTTCCCTAAAGAACTTCTGAATGACAAATCTAGTTACGATATCTTTATTAAAAAATGAAATATAGCAAATTCTGTAATATTTCCAAAAGAAATGAATGAATCAATAATAATTTTTATTTTACAAATTTTACGAGCTACGTTTTTGATTATTTGTTTATACAGATTTTCAGAGAGAAACTTTCAAATTAGTAGCCAATTTGATTAAATTGTTGTATTAAATCAATTAATACTTTTAATGTAAAATGAAATTTAAAAAATTGCATATTTATAAATATATATATTATACAAAAATAAACTCATTTTTTAAAGATTTAAAAAAAACGAAGGAGCAAAAATCATTCGAATATCAAAAGTTGAGAAAAATATGTATTTGCATATTTCAATTATAAAAAAAATAAAAATATTTTTAAATGGTATAAGTTACTTAAATTTTGAGTATTCAAATATTAATTTATTAATAAATAAACGTACCAATTAGTCATTTAAATGAAAAATACGAAAGCGCAAATATCATTCGAATTCTCAAAATGTAAGTAACTAATAATTTAAAAAAACTGATCAAATAATTCCTACTGGGTTGCTTGTCAGTAGCAATTCCAGTAACGGATCTTTTGCACTGTGTGCTTGTCTCGCTCGCACCTGCACGAAATGCGGCTTGAGCAAGCCAAATGCTTGACTGCAGAAGATATTGTAGTAGACTGACAAGCAACCCAGTAGGAATTATTGGAACAGTCGGCGCGCTGCGGAATATTGCTTCCAATTTTTACTTTTTTTTTGCTGTAGATAACTTTTCGTAAGTTTTTTAATCGAAGCTGAGCTTCATTTATTGAAAATAAACATTAGACATTAGACATTTTTATTATAATGTGTATAAGGGAATGCAAAAACTTAATTTATTAAATTAATTTGATTTGAATCAGAAAAACATATTTATATGTATTTGTTAGTAAATATCTTAAGTAATTTAAAGTTATCAAAGTATACAAAAAGAGTAATTTTGCTTAAACACGTTAACATTTTACCCTTAGAAAATAGATTTTTTAATAAGCTACTGAATGATTTTAAGTTCTACACAAATCTATTAATTTTTATTGTTTTAATTTTGCCAACCCTTCATGAAATTATTTGGCACTTTGTCATATTTCATTTGTAAAAAGAAAAGAAATAAGCATGAATTATAAGCCCCCATAAATTAAGCCCCCAATCTAGATAAAATGAGAAATTGTTTTGGTGTTTAAATGGCAATTTATATAATTTTTGGCATTTATGGTTTGTCTTGGCATAACATATGACATAAGGTTGAGCGTGTATGGGCAGGGACTTTGCCCGTCTGAACATCTATATCTCGAGGAGCATTAAAATTATAAACACCAAACTGTAACTGTTGTAATTTTTTTTATTTTGTCCCAAGGAAACTTATTATAAAAATTACGAAAAATTATCGACAGTAAAAAAAGTGAAATTGGCGTCACGCAAAAATGAATAAAATATTCGAATACTCAAAATTTAAGTAACTTATACTATTAAAAAATATGTAAACTTTTTTTATAATTTATATATGCAAATAATTTTTTTTTTTCTTCAGATTGTATATAAGCTTCAGAAGTATTGGTGATAAATTTTTAAGTTTTTATAAGCTCCATTTTCTAATGGTTAGAACGAAGAATTAAGTTTGGAATGTTTTTGTCAAAACAATTCTTTAAGTATATTTGTTCTAATAAGAACACACATATCGTTTAAACTATCGAAAAAACAAATTCCAGAGATTCACAGATCTATGCGAGCACTTAGGCAGCTTCGAAAAATATTTGTTTTGTCAAGGCACTATTGATTTTTATTTTTTTTAATATCTTTTATTTATTATCTCTCTAAAATATAAAAAAAGTTTTCCGTCCAATTCCGGATAATTTGACAATGGGCAACTGGGGATTATATTTTTGCGTCTATTCAAGACACTGGACTTTAATTTTTCATTTTTTATTTACTATCTCTCTTAAATATAAAAATAGTTTTAATTTTCATTCAATCAATTATTTTTGTCTTGCTCCCCTTCAGAGATAATTTGGCAGGGGAGAGCTGCGGATAACTTTTTTTCGTCTATTCAAGGCATTAAGGATTTTTATAGAATTTTCTTAAATTTTATTTTTTATATTATTTCAACAAAAAATATAAAAAAAGCTTAAGCTTTTTTGTTTTGCTTCCATTCAGTGATAATTTGATGCCTCTTTTGGGTAATTTAGCATGGTTTCTAATTTTACGATTTGAGGTGTAAAAAAGTTGTCTAAAAGAAAGTTTCTCCTTTTTTTTAGTTAAATTTAGACTCTCAAATAGGAGAAATGACGGGCCAAATTTTGTGAAGAACGAAAAAAATTTCAAGGAATTAACTCTCAACTTTGAAACCATGAAAAAACATTTTCACTCTTTTTATGGATAATTCGTAATTATAACATGGATTATAACTTCTCCCAAGTCGGGAGACTTGTGCTGATGGCAGCCCCTGTGGATACCCCCGGTGGCAACAATGGTTCACGAATGGGTCCTAAACTGAGCAGGGTGTAGGTGTTGGAGTCGTTGGACCTAACACCAGAATATACAATATCTACTGCAATGGGCATCTGGTCTAGAGACTTTCAAGCAGAGATTCATGACATAGAGATCTGCGCCCCTAGTCATCCTTCTCAAGGGAACAAGGGCAGCAAACATTTGAATTTATTCATATATTGGAGCATTTTCTCCAGGATGGTTAAAGAATGCCATAACTACCTCCAAACCCTGTCCACCCGGAACAAAGTCGTGCTATGTTGGGTACCTGAACACTCAGTAGTGGATGGTAACACGATCGGTGGCGATCTAGCACGGCAGGGTGCCTCCACCCTGACTACATCTCCTGCGCCGCTCTGTGGTATTGCTTGGTCCACAATCAAAACCATGATAAGCAAATGGGCTGCAGGAGAATATAGGAGATACTGGTTATCCTTACCGGGGCTACGTCAAGCCAAAGTGCTTGTCAAACCTCTGGATGCGACAAAGATGAAGGGTCTTGGCAGAGCGGACCTAAAGTTCCTGGTAGCTTACCTATTTGGCCACCACACTGTTAGATATCATCTACAGAAAATTGGCCTATCGGACTCTTCAGAGTGCAGGCTCTGTCTAGAAGACGATGAAACCACCAGACATATTCTCTGTGACTTCCCAGCGCTGGTAGGGGACAGAGCCTGTCACATGGGAAAGGAACGGATGAATCCCTTCCATCTCCGGTCAATACCAACAAAAGACCTACCCTTTTAGGAAAAAAAAAAAAAACCTTACCAGTGAAAGAACCAACCTGCAACAATGAGGCATAGAGTGAAGTCATTTTACCTTCTCCTCAATGGGGTATGCCCCAATTCACTGTATGGAGTGAAGCTGAGGGAAGTCATTTTAAGGTACCTCACCTCTTTGTGAGGAGCTCTTTTTCGGGGAAAAAAAATTGATATGAATATGGATAGGAATATGGGAAATTGTATTCGCTTTTTAAAAGTATGGGGCATTAGGGGTGATTAGAGGTCCTTGGTTATTTTTCATAGAACAGAAAGGAAACCTTATATATTTTCCCTTGGTTCCTAAGTGGAGCATAGGGCCTCAATAAACAAATTATAATTGTTGGAATCCTTATTAATATTTTGGTGTCTGTAATCCGTTGATTTAAGATGAGTAGGAGATTGGCCTACTGCATCCGATCCTGGATCCGGGGCTGCCGGTTCGCCTCCAGGCCGGCGTGGCGTAAGAGTTTCCTCCTCGCCTATGGAAAGGTTATCCCGCCTTTACTCTGTCGTCAGAGCCTCGTTCGTTCTAAACGGGGGGTACCACGTGAAGGTGAGGTTGACATTTGTGAGGGATAGGCTATATATCCGCGTCACCAGCCCCAATTGCCCAGCATTGATGTCGGCTGTTGAGCCCCCCTTAGTGGGGGATTAAAAAAAAACATATATTCTTATCCTTATTCTTATAGTTGTTAGGAAAGGGTAATATTGGGGTCAATGCTTATGAACAACTTCCAATTCGAATTATCACCAGTTACCGCGCATGAAAATATATACCTGGTCACACTGCCTACCTTAGTGCCTAGGTTGGCTACCTGAAATTTCTCTCAGTGTACAAATGTGCTAGACAACAACAACAACAACACATTGTATTGTTTTGTTAAAGTTGTTCTGTGTTGTGTTTGTTTCTTTATTGTTTGTTGCTTTGTTGTTCCTTGCCTACTGTCAGCAGCAACCTGTGTGCATGTGTTTATATGACATACGAAGTTTCAACGGGTTTCTGGTTTGGTTTTCCTTGCGAATCCTTAATCCTGCGCTCCTCCTACGGCGCCTCTTTCGCTCACTGTCTCTCTCTGTGTCTGCGACTCATCGTTGCTTCGTTAAGTTTATCTTACAATGCACTTGTCTTGTTTTGTCATGTCGGGACCAGGTCTGGGTCTGGGTCTGGGTCTGGTCTGATCTGGCTTGGTCTGGTATGGTCTGGTCTGGTTTAGTCTGTCCGTCGCGTCGTCTGTGGCAGAGTAGTGCGGGAGCGGTATTTGCTGGCTTTGACAGTTAAAGCCAAAACCAACTAACTTCTTCTTCCTTTGCTTTATTTTAGCTGCTTACTTATGTACATATATTCTACAGCTGTTTGGCATTCTTCTTTTTGGTATACACTGTAAAAATAGGGCATATGGGTTTTATGACGATGAATGTTCAATATGACAGTCGGTAGGATGTAGTGAGTACATCAGTATGTCTGAGCTTTTTTAGAACTACATAGATCTTGGAAGTTTAAAGCGTTATATAGGATTCACCATAACGTTCTTTAATCTGTTTATGCTATTATCTGGATACCCTTCCCAGAAAGGAGATTGAACGTACTTCTAAAGAATTGGGATAGACTTTTGGTCGGGTATTTTTATTTTTTAGTTTTGCTCCAATGGTTAATCGGGTATTTTTGCTTTCAAGCATTTATGCGAGACGAAGTGAATACCCCAATTGGAAATTTTTTACTAAGAAAATTAATTAAAAAAAAATATTTTACGATTTTAAATGAATCTGTTCGATATAAGGGAAATAAATTTCACTTTGACAATTCCAAAAATTTCTTCCAATCATTCTTCTTCTTTATTTGCAATTCGTTTTCGAATGTTAGCGATTATACAAGAAAAAAGTATAAACATAAAAATAAAAGTATAAAAATAAAAATAAAGATAATATTAAGTATTTTCAGGACAAATTTTTAACAATATTTGAAAATAATTCGCGGTCTCATACCGGTCCATTAACTTATGTTCCTCAAACAAGAGAACTGCTTATGATCGATGCCTCTTCTTCCTTCAATCTTGCCTTGCAGAATGAGTTGTATCAGCTCATATTTGAGATTTCGCCGAATATGACCCAGATATGAAGTTTTTCTTCGGGTATATTAAGTTTGTGCCAGCCGAAAATGTATGTAACATATAAAAGGAGTCGTCGGAGATACCCCAAAGTTACAAAAATATGATCAGGGTGACTAGAGAAGTCGATATACCCATGTCCGTCTGTCCGTAGAAACGTCTAGATCTCAAAGATGGTAAGAGCTAGAGTAACCAAACTTTTACATTAGATCCCATATTATTCCATAGGAGACAAGTTTATTTTATTTTTTTGATATCAGTATAAATTATATAGCTCCCATAGGGGTGTTTCAGACGACCTCGAAAAAAAAAATTTTAGATGCATAATTCGTTTGTTTATGAAGATCATAACCAAATTTGCCATACGAATGTTTTTTATAGTTTCCAAGCACTGTACCAAATTCAAAACCGGTTGACTATATAATATAGCTCACATAGGACCGATCGGCCAAAATAACTTTTTTTATACAGAATTTGCTATATTTCATTTTTTTATAAAGATATCGTAACTAGATTTGTCATTCAGAAGTTTTTAGGGAACTTAAGTATTGCTCAAAATTTTAAGTCAGTTGCTAATTTTTGTGAAAACCAATAAATTATAAAAAAATTTTCATTTTTATTGTTAAATTTAAAAGAGATGTAAGCTTTTGAATGCTTCAAGCTCCAAAGTAAGTCGATGGCTTGACAAACAAATAAATAATAATAAAAAGTGAAAACAATAATAAAATAATAGCTTCAAAAATAATACTAAAAAGAAGCAAACTGCAATTAGATAAAAAATGGAACCTTAGACTAAGAAGTTCGAAAAGTGAATGAATTTATTCGCTCCGTGCAGCGGCTTTTATAGGCGCTGTCAAACGATTACTTTCATTAGTGATGCGCAAATTTGTTTGAATGCAAAGTAGTCACTTGAAATGGTTACTTATCGATAAACGATAGTTTTTTAATCTGCGCGCGTAACATTGTAGAATTTTGTTTGATTAATATAAATTTATCACATAAAATTTTAGTATTATATAATAAAATAAGTGTAAAACAATCAAAATTCGTGATTCAATTATTAATTTCGAATTTGGAAAAAGATTTTTTTCTTTTCTATGCTTAAAATCATACTTTAAGAAATTTGTATATCTTAATGCAAAACTTTTTATCATAATAATAGAAATTCTTTCATTGTTTGCCAATTTTTGATTAGATAATTAGAATTTTTGTGGAAATTTTTGCAGCTTTAAGCGGAAGTGAATTGTTTTCGAAATTAGATCTTTCAAGTGCTTGTAATCAACTAGTCTTAGATGAGGAATCACAAAAAATTTTTACTTGGAGCACACATATTGGAACTCTCAAAATGAAAAGATTACCTTTTGGTGTAAAACCAGCAGCATCAATCTTTCAAAAAACAATTGAGTCAGTTCTAAATGGAATTTCAAGTGTAGTTGTATATCAAGCCGATATAACGATTATAGGTATAAATTTAGAAGAACATATTCAAACTTTAAAAATGGTATTAAATAAATTACAGTCAGTAGGACTAAAGTTTATTATTAATAATTGTAAATTTGTACAAAAAAAAGTTTCATATTGGGTTTCACAATTGATAGAACCGGATTACAGAAAAATTTAGATAGATGCAAAAGTGTTATAAATTGCCCAATTCCAAGAAATATAACAGACGTCAGAGCATTCATAGGAATGGTAAATCATTACTCAAAATTTATTCAAAATTTTTCACAAAAGATAAATCCTTTGTATGAACTTCTAAAAAAGAACAAAATGTTGAGAAAAATTCTGAAAAACTTTGTGATGCAGAGAATGTGATCGACAAAGAACCTTCAAGCAGAATGAACTTAAGACCATGTAAAGATGGTAAAACATATCGAAAATAATCATAAATAATAATTCATAATGTAAATAGTTAAATTTGTTATTTTAAGTTTAAAAAATTAATTGTTAACTATCACACTTCCATTAACAAAACAAATTTAAGTGGGTGCAAGGTATACGAGGGTGAATTGATAAGTTTCCGGCCTGACCAAGATATGGTGCCACTAGGCCTACCTTGAGGTGGCGTTCTATAGTACCATCCTTAGACAGCTTGTAACATAGCTATAGTTTCAGCCCGATCGCCATGTTAGTTTAGATTTGAGAGCACACTGAACAAGACGCCTCTGTGTTTTTCTTGAACATTTTCTTGAAAAATTGTTTCGAAAAAACATTTCTATCGCCAATTTGTCGTTGTATAAGCGTAATCCAAGCGCATTTGTGCGTCGATTCATAACCGTTGACGAAACTTGGGTCCACCACTACACTCCTGAAATCAAAGACCAGTCTAAAGTGGATTGGACCAGGGGAACCAACTCCAAAGAAGGCAAAAACAATTTTTTCAGCGAACAAGGTTATGGCTACTGTTTTTTGGGATGCAAGAGGTATTATATACACATTGATTACCTTGAAAAGGGTAAAACTATCACTGGTCAATACTACGCAGGCTTATTGCAACGTTTGAGCCACGAGGTGAAAATTAAACCACCTCATCTGGCGAAGAAAAGAATCTTGTTTCATCACGATAACGCACCAGCGCACAAGTCAATCGTTGCGATGGCTAAAATCAACGATCTGAAGTTTGAATTGATGCCGCACCCTCCCTACTCTCCAGACCTAGCCACGAGTGACTATTATCTGTTTCCTAACCTCAAAAAATGGCTTGGCGGTAAGAGATTTGCGGACAATGAAGAAGTAATCGAAGCTGTAAATGGGTATATTGAGGAGCTTGACGAATCAGTCTATAGAGATGGTATTACTAGACTAGAACACCGCTATGAGAAATGTATCAGCCTTGGAGGAGATTATGTTGAGAAATAAAAAAAAAATTTTAAAAACGTTGTTTTTCTTGGTCAGGCCGGAAACTTATCAATGCACCCTCGTATATTAGAATTTTAATACTAGCTTTAGTAATATCGATAATAAGTAACTAATCTAACCGAACATCGATATAATGTAAATCAATTGAGAATAAAAAGTATTAGAGTGCGTCTTACACTTTTTATAATTTTTATTAAGCTAGTACTCTCTTCTAGTAGATGTCTATAAAAAAAAACATTTATATTCGAGTTTTTCACTTTTTTTATCACTTTAAGTCACTTTTCGTAGTACGTTAAATCTTCAGTTGGAAAAACGCAGAATCTTTTTATACTAAACTGAACATGATGAGGATCTCTATCATTAACTGTTCGAAGAGAGCAGGGAGCTACAGTTTATAGCCGAAACAGAACGGCAAAGTCTTTAATTAATAAAAATTATCGGTACAATATTAGTTATTTTTGATTATTTTTAGTCCCAATTGCTTTTGGGCACTTCTGCATTTCTGCCTGACGCAGTGAACACTCGCAGTGTTTGATACGTTTTTTTTAGGATTTCATTCTGATCAAAGTTTTATAGTCAAAATTTATTTGTAAAAGAATTGTTCTTGGACAATGCTCAAGACTCCATATCCATCCGGCGGCCATATTTAATTATGTGAGCCTTTTAAATAACGATTTGTTTACTTTTTCTCGAAAGCTATACCCCTAGAAATCATTACTCCGAAGGAAGCCTAAAATCTTGAAGATTTCCATATATTTTGCAGGTCAGTGTATTCCATTGCCGCAAATTGTCTCAACTGCTTTGAACTGCTTGCTTTCTTGCTGTTGTTGTTACGGATTATTTATTTGAAGGATTGGCTGCTCTCAAAGCCAACATTTGGCTCGGAAGAAAAAGGCGTACTTTGAATGGCCGTATTTATTGGCTCGTAAATTCGCTTTCTTCTTCATCTTCTACGTTTTTCTTCGTATTTTTTTATTTTTTATTATGTATCAGTTTAAATTTAATTTATCTCAATGAGGCAGCCGCAGCGCATTGATAAACAAAACAACAACAGCAACAACAAGAGGAACAATGGGGAACCAAAATCTTCGTTCTTGGGGTGAAAATGAACACATCAAAATCAAAGTGCGCCCTAAAGCATGCAACACAATGGGCGTGATATGGGTAGCTAACGGTTGTTGTCTGTCCGATGTCTGAATAACGGTATTATTTGATGCGTGTGTGTGTGTGTGTGTGCGATGGCCTTGCCAAAGCCAAATTACAACACTGAAGGAGCAGCAGCGGCAGAGCAGCAAGCAGCAGCGGAGCAGAGCAATACTGAAGCAGAAGCAGTTGCTTCAAATATTTTTTTTAATACCCTGCAAACAGTCTGACCAGCTTTTTGTTAAACGAACAGCTGGGAGATTTAGGAAATCGTGCAAATTGGGAAATTCTGTTTAATTTTGTAAGTAAAAATCGGCATAGCAAAATTCTGTGGCATATCTTAAGTAAACAGATTAGATGGTCAAACTGTTTCGGTATGGGCAAATTGGGAGCATCAAACATTCTGTTCCAAAACGTATCCGAATAAAATTTTCAGATTACTTTTGTGAACCACTGCCAAATAGTAGGGTACCATCTTATCGAAAGTTATTTAAGCTGATTTTTAAAAGGGAAACCTTTGAAAGTGAAAATCGAGAGTTTAGATCTTTCGTTGCCCCTTTCAGTTTATCGTTTCGTATGAATTTCACGTATATGAAATTTTGTTAATAAAAAAAAAAGTCGACAAATGCTCTGATTCGAAGCTACCGAAACAAACTTTGAAGTTCAAGAACATATCTTGAGATAAATAGATCAGATGGTCACACTGTTTTGGTTTGGTGCAATTGTTAGCACCAAACATTTGGTTACAAAACGAATCCGAATAAAATGGTTAGCTTTTCAGAGCACTGCAAAATAGTAAAGTTAAGATGTTACGAAACTTTTATAAGCTACATGTAAAAAAAGTGTGAAAATCGAGAGTAAAGTTTTTTTTTTAAATAATGGTAAAATTATTCTAATACTTTTGGGACACATAGTTTTTATGAGTAGATTTATTTAGCCACCAAAAAAACCAGAAGAACATTTTTTAATACAAATTCCCCATTTTTCAAATAATTTCCCAATAAATTTAATTTCCTTTCTTTTTTAATTTTTTTGTAGTTTTCACTAAAGCAAGCTATTTCGGTTTGGTGAAATTGGAAAAACCACACAAAACGAATCCGAATACAATTTTTAAATTCGTTTTCCGGAACACGACTGAATGTTAGAGAAGCATCTTATCTAAACTTATTTACGCTGATTTTTTAAAGTTCCCTTTGAAAGTGAGAATCGAGGGTTTGGATCTTTTGTTCCGTCTTTCAGTTTATCGTTTCGTATGAATTTATTATATGTCAAACTTCTATTGTGCACACCGTATGAGGCGTGGCTATCACCTACTATAAATTTCCACTCCATACGTTTGAACAGAGGAAGACAATCATTTCCACACAAATTTTTTTGATAACGTTATTATATTTAACCCCAAAATATTGCTTATTAAATTTAGAAACTGAAAGCAAATAGTAGAATAATTAATAAAAATAAGAAAGCATGGAAATATTTCCTTACATAGTGGAAATCCAGATGAGTGCTGCGTTAATAAAAATCCTTCAAAGACTTTTGAGACCCGTAGTTTTTTGAATATGTTTTTTAGACGTCAAAGAAACTCAAGGAACAATATTAAAAAAAGTCACACATTTTTCAAATAATTTCCCAGTTCTAAAAAAAAATTTCCTTAGCTTAGAAATTTTTTTTTTATTTTTTACTAAATATAAAAACGTTTAGGAAAATCCTTCAAATTATGAGTTTTTAAACAATGTCCCAGCTCTTAAAAAAATTTCTTAATTTATGAAAAAAAGTTTTTTTAGCCTTGTTTTTGGAAAAATTTATCAAATTATTTAAAAACGTTAACAAAAATCCTTCCAATTATGAGATTTTTAAACAATTTCCCAGTTCTTCGAAAAATATCCTAATTTTTGGAAAAATTTTTTATATTTTACCTTATATAAAAACGTTAACAAAAATCAATCAAATTATAAGTTTTTCAAATAATTTATTAGTTCATCAAAAAATGTTTTAATTTGCAGAGAAATATTTTATTTTTTCCTACATACAAAAACGTTAATGAAAATCCTTCAAATTATGAGTTTTTCAAATATTTCCAGCTCTTCGAAAAAATTTCCCAATTTTTGGAAAAATATTTTATTTTTTACTACATTTAAAAACGTTCGGGAAAATCCTTCGTATTATGAGTTTTTCAAATAGTTTCTCAGTTCTTCAACAAGTTTCTTACTTTTTGGAGAAATGTTTCATATTTTACCTCATATAAAAACATTACTGAAAATCCTTCATTTTATAAGTTTTTCAAATAATTTCCCATTTCTTCAAAAATTTCTAAATTTTTTAGGAATATGCTTTATTTTTTTATTATATATAAAAATCTTCGAGAAAATCCTTCAAATTTTGAGTTTTTCAAATAATTTCCGAGTTTTTCAAAAGCTGTCTTAATTTTTGACAAATTTTTTTAATTTTTACTACATATAAAACGTTAACGAAATTCCTCAAAATTAAGAGTTTTTCAAATAATTTCCAAGTGTTTAAAAAATTTCTTAACTTTTGGAAAAAGGTTTCAATATTTTCTACATAATAAAACAAAATCCTTCAACTGATTTGTAGTTTTTATTTCTTACAACATTTTATATGTAAGGCATTCCCAATTAAAATTTTAAAAATTAATTTTTAATATATATAATTAATTATAGCCTCTTGTGAGTTCATTAAACAAAACGATCAAACGATTTGCTGTATTTAAAGATTTAATTTTCGCCGCAGCTATTTCAAATTTTTAGTAAAATTATTAATTTTTTTAATAATTTCCCATTTCTTAAAAAAATTTCCAAAACATAAATTTATGTAAATTTAATTATGGATTTAATATTCGCAGCAGGTATTTAAAATTTAAAAAAAAAATGACCAAAATGCACATAATTTCCCAGTTCTTAAAAAAATGTACTAATTTTCGTTCATTTTTTTATAAGCTGCAACTGGAGCTCGCATACAAACTTTTCTGTATTTAAAAATTTAATAAAAATTTCAAATTTTTCAAATAATTTGCCAGTTCTAAAAAAATTGTCCCAATTTTTACGATCAAACGATTTGCTGTATTTAAAGATTTATTTTCGGCGCAGGTATTTTAAATTTTTAATAAAATTATAATTTTTTTTTTAATAATTTCCCATTTCTTAAAAAAATGTCCTAAACATAAATTTATGTGAATTTAGTTATGGATTTAATATTCGCAGCAGGTATTAAAAAATTAAAAAAAAAATACCAATTTGCAAATAGTTTCCCAGTTCTTAAAAAAATGTCCTAATTTTTGTACATTTTTTTTAAGCTGCAACTGGAGCATACAAACTTTTCTGTATTTAAAGATTTAATAAAAATTACCAATTTTTCAAATAATTTCCCAGTTCTCAAAAAATTGTCTCAATTTTTGAAATTTTTTTTATTTTTTAATGCATATAAAAACATTTGGTAAACTTTCTTAAAATGGTTTGTAATTTATATATATTTTTTAATTTTAGAAGACATTCGTTAACTATCAAATATTTTTCTGTATTAATGGATTTAATTTTCGCAGCAGGTATTTAAATTTTGATAAAAAATTACCAAATTTTCAAATAATTTCTCAGTTCTTAAAAAATGTTGAATTTTTTTTTGGAAATAATTTTATTTTTTAATACATTAAAATCATTTGGGAAAATTCCTTCAAATGATTTGTATTTTGCATATTTTTTTTTGTAAGTTTTACAAGATAGTTTTATTTTTCAAAAATTTTATTTTTTATTTTTCGAAACTGGGGCCCCCATACAGTCTTTTGCTGTATTAATGGACTTATTATTCGCAGCATGTATTTAGAATTAAAAAAAAAAATTACAAATTTTTAAAATAATTTTCCTGTTCTTAAAAAAAAGTCATATTTTTTGGAAATTTTTTTATTATTTAAAGATATTTAAAAAATTAAAATTAGATTTTTAAAAAGTTAAAAATTTTTTAAATAATTTCCCAGTTCTTTAAAAAAAACTATCCTATTTTTTGTAAATTTTGTATATTTTTTTCCTACATATAAAAACATTTGGGAAAATTCCTTTAAATGGTTTCTAATTGATATATATCTTTTCATTTTACAAAACATTCTCCAACGATCAAATAATTTGCAGTATTTATGAATTTAATATTCACAGCAGATATTTAAAGATTTAGATTTGAATTTTTAAAATTTAAATTACAGAAATTAGTTAAAAATCTGACCTAAACTTAAGTTCGGTTAAAATTTTTTACAGGTCTCCTTTTTTTTGAAAACAAATTTAAAGAGTATTTTACTATTGGAACTCATTTGACTATTTCCGATTTTTTTGTTTATTGTTTCATTGCGTTGACGCTGCCGCCGACGTCGACGTCGCTGCTCATTATGTGCGTGTTGCGTATATTAAGTGCTGCTTACTTCTGTATCAACCTTCATCGCCTTTTCATTTTGCCCTTTGCTTTGGTTTCCCTTCTCTTTTTCTTCACTTCGACATTAGTTTTTTGTTTTTTTCATCTTTATTTTGTTGTTGTTACTTTCGAGCTCATTTTATTGCCAAGACTGTGAACCATTTGAATGAGCTCTTCCTTTATACACTTTCAATATGGCAAAACATATATCTAGTTTTAAATGGCTTTAATAGAGATTACTTAAGGTAATAATAATATAATAAAATAGTTATTAAATTTTATAAAAGATAGGGGAGTAAAAGCTGGATCGTTATCCTGGTGAGGAGAGATTTTTTGACCGCAGTCCGTACAATAAATTTCTGTGAAATTGTTTGAAGGTCTGTACGCAGCTGTCTAAAACGCTGCAAAGCAAATTAAACTGCATATAAAGAAACGTTTGAAAGCTGTTCTTGTAAAATATTTATTGATTTCAAAAAAGAGTTTTGTGATTAAAATTAGGTGAGGAAATATTTTTAGACCGCAGTCAATTATATTTCATATAATCATTTTATGGGAAATTGAGTAAAGGTCTGTACGCAGCTGTCTAAAACGCTTCCAAAAAAACAAACTGCATATAAGAAAACTTTAATCAGCTGTTCTCGTAAAATTTTTATTAATTTTAAAAAAGAGTTATGTGTTTAAAATGAGTTGAGGAAAGAATTTTAGACGGCAGTTAATTATATTCATTGCAATAAGATGTAAAATAGCTTAAAGGTCTGTACGCAGCTGTCTGAAACGCTTCAAAATAAAACAAAACTGTAAATACAAAAAGTTTAACAGATGTTCTGTTAAGTTGCAATTTTTGTTTGTTAGCTAACAGGCCTGCATATAAGAAAACTTTTAACAGCTGATCTATTAGGCTGAAATTTTTATTTTGTAGCATTTTTGTCTGCTGTGTACAGGCCTTCAGGAAACACTTCAGGAAAATTCCTTTTAGTTAAAGTGAGAACAGTATGAATGCTCCCAAAGGAATTTCCAGGGTATCTAGACTGTAATTTTTATTTTGTAGCGTTTTTGACTGCTGCGTACTGGACTTAATAAAACACTTCAGGAAAATTCCTTTTACTTAAAGTGAGAACAGTATGAATGCTCCCAAAGGATTTTCCAGGGCATCTAGACATTGAGTTTGTGACCTTTTTTTAAATATTACAGAAGGTCCTTTAATATATGTATATACAAATGCGTGTGAGATTGTGTGAGTAGAGCGGGACACCTGTGAGAGTGTAACTCTTTGGAGACCTATTAACAAAGGTTCGTGCTTAAACACTGACCCGCATACTTATTAGACTTTAATCAGTTGGTGACTACACACACACACTTACACACATATCCTTACACACACGTCCACAAAATGGCCGCAATAATCAGCATAAGAACAGCAACTGGTGGTTATCGTTAACTGGCCTCAATCAAAATGTTTTTGGATCATGATTGTGGTCCATTGTCGTAATAAAAAGCCAAATCTATGGAATACTTTTTTTTTCGGTTGGTTTGTGGGCTCCTCCTGGTGAGAATGGGAATGGCATCAAAAGCAGCGTTTGCTTATCTGAACTTGCTGTCGACCATCATCAAATTGTATGAAAATTGCATTGGCCATTTTGTTTGTCATTAAGGGTCTGGTCTGTCCATTGTCGGGACTTTCAAATTCCTTCACTCAGTCTCCCTCTCTCTCTCGCTCTGGCGCACAGCTGCTGTACTTTTCGCTGCTAAGCAAAATCAACAAGGACAAAAACAAGTACAACAACAAGTACAACAGCTACAGGAATGCGTTTCGATAACAAGCAATAGCTGTATATTGATGACAGGGCTGTTAACCTGTTTAAAGACTTAGCAACAATTCACTGTACTGGTTCCGGAGCGATTTGGAACTGTGCGAGCAAGAGTTGGCTTCAATTTTGAAAATAAGCAAAAACAGGGTTGCCAAAGCGAAATATTTTAAAGTCCAAGAAAATCTTTTGAGTGAAAGGTATTGCACATAAGGCACGCTGCAAAGGAAGACGCTCGATGAAAGCCGTTAGTTCAGGAACAATCTCCCATTTACATTTTTTTTTAGGCGAAAATTTAAGTTTTCTGGTATATATTTTAAAGATGGCTAAGATTAGCTTTCCACGGACCAAACTTTTTGTGGGCTCTTTCATCGTCTGCCAAATATAAAAGTCGTAAGGGCTCTTTTATAGATGAAGAAATAAAAATTTACGGGCCGATACAGTTTCTATTCAAAAAGAATATTTGCTACATGCTGCAATACTGTGGCAACCCTGTAACTAAGAGAAAAACAAGAATAAAGCTTATCGTTAAATATACAAAAATCTCTTGAAGGCGATGGGAGCATTTTGCTATGGTTGGCAACCCTGTTACCAAAAGAAAAACTGTAGAGAAGGATTACTTTTTTGATTGGGTTTATAGTTCATTATAACTTTAAATCAAAGATTTCCAAAATTTTGTGCATCGGTGCAGAAATGCAAAAGTGCCCCGCAACAATTTTTCCTGAAAAAAATATGCTCTTTAATATTGTTAAACGCATAGTTCTTTTATTTCCTTAAGTGGAGGATCTTTCAAATTTGATCGAGAAAATCAATTTTTTTTTTACTAAAAATTAAAGTTATATATTCGTACAATTTTTCGATTCGGTCGATACTATAGAAATAGAGCATCTTGAACGCACCCAAGTCGCGCGAGTTGAAAGACTTTCTATAAACTTTTAACGCATTTTACTCGGAACGATGATTCTGATGAATTTCAAAAAGAGGTATCTATTGCTCCGATTTCCTATATTCGAAACATGTTGGAAAGGATATAATTTTTTGAATGGCTTATACTAGGTTTGGTTAGGTTGTATAGGCAGCTCAGATAGTAAATGAGGTCACCCAAAGACCATGAGGTCGATTGTGTTGCATAATTGAAAGAAGGAAAGGAAATTAATTTGAGAAAGGGAGGGATTGTGGAGGAGGATTTAAAACTGTAGTACATCTCTAATCGCCTAAGTCTCTTATGTTGCAGAGCCAGTTCGTGGATTCGACGAAAGCAGCCAGATCTGCCATGGGCACAAAGGCTAGACTACCCTGATCCTCAAAAAATGGTTTACCCAGAATCTGGGTTCATCTTCTAAGAAGTGCCGAGCAGTCGCATAGCAGGTGTTGAATGCTTGCTGTCTCTTCCTAATCGCTGTATCTGCGGCAGAAACCGTAATGGGGATCGTGCAACCTCTCAGCCATATTACTAAAGGTGCAGTGCCCCGTTGCAACGCCTACCACCATCGTAGTGCTGTTTTTACGGAATCGCAGGAATTCAGATGTTCGCTTTGGATCATATCTCGGCTAGAGCGCTCGGGAGAAAGGACATATGGACACCGTGTCCCATTCGATTTCCGATAGTGCTCTAATCGTCTCCCTGAATTGCGATTCGACGTCCTGTAATGGTCTTTTTATGTCCGTAACCGCAAAGTAAGCTGCCAGCGCTGAGCCGTTCCTGGCGCACTCGTCTGCCGCCTCATTACCAGTGACACCTGAAGGACCCGGAACCCAGCAGAGGGTTATTGAGTGCTTATTACGGATCAGTTTATTCTTTATGGTATGCGATAACAAAGCTTTAATTGCAGCCTGACTATCGGCAAGAATTACAATGTTCCTTGAACTTTTATTCAAGGTGCCAATAAGTCTAGCCGCTTACCAGACTGCGTATATCTCTGCTTGAAAAACGCTACACCAGTCGGTGAGTCGGAATGAAAGCTTCGTCGAAAGCTCTTCAGAGAAGATGCCAGCTCGTGTGCCCGAACCATCAGTATAGATCGTGAGCTCGTTCCCTTTTAAAAGGGTTTTTACATCCAATATTCCTTCTACGAGAAAACTGCGACAAAGTTGTCGTTCCATTTCGGAACCGTAGAGCAGTAATCAAAAACCCATTAACACGAGAGATTTGTATCTATGATTTATTCTATGACTGAGCTAGCTATTTAATGGCGAATATTTTTTACTTTATTTTGTTAATTTATTTTGCCAGGTAAATCTTTTTTTTTACAAATGGAGAATCTTTAAAGTTACTGATAAATATTTATCTATTGCAACAAAAGCATGTCACTTTGCTTTTCTGCATCCTTTTTATAGTATTGCTTACGTCGTTTGTCGTGCACTTGCGCAATTCTGCATGAGTTACGTCGCGAGGTATAGTATGAACTTGAACTTGGTTCACAACTTGATCATAAAGTTCTATTTCTTCCATATAACGAACTAAACAAAGCTTGCTGGGGCTTTCTGTAGCATGAAACACTTTAGCTATGTTTGGCAACCCTGTCAACAAGCGCAAGACAGCGGCAAGAGAGTCATTGTTAGAGGAGGGGGAATGGAGTGCCGGGGGAGGGCACAGCTGGTGGTACAGTCAAGCGAGCAAGCCAGTGATATGCGTGGTAACCGTCCAACTGTACAACTGCAGCAGTTTCCGCACTTGAATTGATTTTGATGCTGTACACAATAACCTCAACCAAACTGCTCTCTTACCCACATTCGCTTAAATATACACACTCACACACACACACACTCGCACACCCACACACACACTTATACTATGCAACTCGCTGCGTTTTGCTCTCACACTCCTCCGCTCCTCCGCTCCTTGCTGTTTACACTTTGGCTATGGTGTGGCTTTTTATTGTAGTCGCCGCTGCACAGTGGTCGCAATTCTATGAAAATGGTAGACAAAAATGCCTTGACTAATTGGACTCAAGCTTTGTCCGCGAGTTGCATTGTTTTTAAACAAAAATTAATAAAATAAAGTTTTGTCTGAGTGTGGAATTGTCCGTTTCCCAACGGACGCTTCCACAGGTGACGGATTGTGGAATGCTCGAAACTATGCAGGGTAAATGAGAAATAAAATAGGGATTCTTTCGCCAAGCTAATTGGTGAAACAATTCATTTGTTGGGAGTACATATATGTACGCCTAATTATGTTTTTGCGCGAATATTTTTTCTGCGAATTTGATTTAACGCGATTCAAAGAAAATCATTTTGTTACATTTTTACGCGATTTAATTAAATTAAAAAATACTTAATTATTTTTTATAAAATGAATTGGAATTTTCTTTTTGTGAAATAAAAATTCTTTATTATATTAATTCATTTTTCTTTACCTTATAAGCTATTTAATTAAACATTTTTAATATTTAATACAAAATGTAAATTTTTGGTATATAGTTATGAAACCAAAGCCCAATCGTCCCAATGGAAGCGGCCAGAAGAGCCAAGACCGAAAAAAAATCTGCCCTAATCTTAGGATTACAGCTAGGGTATACAAAATACTGTTGTTTTACTTGTGAGTGGCACAGCAGGCATCAAAAAAATCATTATATTAAAAAAGATTGGCCCAAAAGGCAATCTTAATCTTTTATGAAAGTAACTTCCAATATTTTAGGAAATCACGGATCAAATGACGATAAAACTATTGTCGCGGAGCTGCTATCTGCTTATGGGATGTAATATGTCATTGAAAATACACTTCCTTCATTCACATTTAGACTTCTTTCCTGAAAATTTGGGTGCCGCTAGCGATGAACATGGTGAAAGATTCCACCAAGACATTTCTACCATGGAAAAACGATACCAGGGCAAGTAGAGTCCACGTATGCTAGCGGATTACTATTGGACATTACAACAAGATGTCCCTGAAGCAAAATACAAATGAAAATCATAAAGCTTTAGTTAAATTAATGTTGTAATATGATAAAATAACTTATTTCGTCAATAAAATCTGAAATTTTCTAAATGTATGTAATATTAGAATAAAAAAAAACTACTCGTATTTGAAGCATCGTAATTTTTTTTTCTACAATCCTTGTCCTTAAGATATCTAGTAAAAAGTTTTCATATTACGCACAAAAGGTGTTTTTCGTCGACCAGTGTAATAAGAAAATGATTTGGTATAATTAAATTACATAACAGGATAATACCTTAAAGATAACGAGCAAGAGCTTCCCATTTTAATATAACATGACCGGTAAATTAAAAGGAATTGATTAAATCAAGTAGGTATCACCTTTTTATTGAAGACCCAAGGAACCCTGTAGTTGTGCCACAAGTTACTTTTTATAATCTACATCTTGAATTAAAATTTTTGATAATGGACGCCTTTCACCAAAGGAATTTTATGGTTTATTCGTGAACTTCGTGAATTTTAGGGAAAATTTTAGGTATACACCTATGTCTCTAAGAAGTGTTATCTCTAAAATAGCCATGTATCCTCACGTGGCCTTTAAAATAAAAAAAATGTAGCTAAAAAAAACTTGAATATTTTTTTTCAAATATTAACTGCTTTGAACCACTGTGCGCTGTTCTGTTGTTGTTCGTTGTTGTTTTTATTATTGTCATTGTGCAATTGAAAGTCAAGCCATTATTTTTTGTAGTTTGTCGTTGCACTTGTTGGCTGGTGGGGGGTGGGCGGAGGCAATGACGTAGTGGGAGGGGCTGGAGAGGGGCCGCATTCAGGAGCAGCGTTCTATCAACTGCTTAACAAGCAAAATAATGCAGACACTGCGAGCAGCCAAGCTATTGGCACAACAACAACAACAACAGCAACAACAACGACAACAAAAGCAGCAACAAACAACAAACAAACAACAACAACAACAAGGAAACTTGCCTGTTCATTGTTGTTTATAAAATTGGCAAGGAATTTCACCGATTTCATTGAAAAGAGTGCAGTCGGCGGCCACCTACACAACACCAAGGATAGTGATGGGAGTGATATCTGAGCTGAGCTGAGCTGGGCAGGAGCGCAAAAATATATCCGGCATGTTACGGTTTTCCATTCCGTAACGAAATGGTTTGATTTTCAGGATTTCGATAGCAAACAAATTCAATCGTTATGAAAGATACAAAAAAAAAGTAAGTTTGGAAAAAGTAAAGTAATTGAAAATTAAAAAGCGACTACCTGAAATTTTCGCAGCATAAGGTAACGTTTCCGGAAGTTGTAGATTGAAATTGCTGTGACGTCACGATGTGGTGAAAATCGAAGCGGTTAGGGAAATATCCTTCAATTTTGCTTTTTTATTAGTTATCGTAAATGTTTTTTTACTTTTCTTCACTTTGGCTGGTATCTTTATCATATAGAGACTCATGTCCGGCTTCTTTTCAAAAAGAATCCCAAAAACTGCACTGCTTGAAGTTTATCAAATTCTCGAAAAAAACTTTATAATACCTTAATCTGTTTTTTAGGCAAATTGTATCTAACGCGATTTAAGAAAATCATTCCGTTCATTTCCTTAAATTTGAGATATCATAATCTGATATTATTGTAGTAGGATTTGCAAACGGAGAACCAGTTCCCTACTTTTATATGGATGCTATACCTTTTTTACGAGTACTTTCTAGGAATGTATCTATCGTGTTAAAACAGAATTAGGTGTATTTAGGGGTCTGACTTATTAAATTAAGCCCTTCTTTTGATAAGAGCGTCATATATCAGTAAGTATGTGAGATTTTCTGCTCTACTTCGGAAAGGTTCCTTATTAGCAACTGCAGTCTTTAGAATTGTGGAGATGATTCATCCAGACAGATTTTCCTAAAACTTTTTCGACTTGAGCTTCGAAAGAAATTAAAATTCTTTAAAATTTAAGCTATTAATATACTGCTTGTCTACTGCTTACAAGCAGTGGAGACTTATTCCAAGCCATTAAATCAGCCATAAAGAGAGTATAGAGTATTCAATAGTCGGCTATTGCCATGACTGTTTTACCATTTCAATCTTAATTGCATTTTAAAGGTATAAAAATGTGCTTGTATTCAATTTCATACATATTCATATGTCTTAATAAATTGCTTATCGAACTCGATCCGAACAGCAACAGCACAGAAAATAAAAATATACCGAACTGGTTTGTTTACTCAGATATAGTATAATTGAAGTAAAACGTTTGAAAATAGTTACTTAAAGTTATCTTTAAGCTTAAATAAATGTAGTCCATGTAGGAAAGACGCAAATTTTTTATTTAAACCGAATTGATTTATACAAAAAATTTAATTTCTTGAAGTATCATGTGGCAAAATTTAAAATTTGCGGAAATATGTTTACGGTTGAGTTATAACATCAACCGATTTTAACCAAATTTGACACAGTGCTTTGGTACCTTAAAAAAGATCTGAATGCCGAATTTAGTTCAAATATCTTAACAAACAAACGAAACACAACAAATTTTGTATAAAAAACGTGTTTTTGGACCGATTCTCCTTGGGAGCTATATGATATAGTCAACCGATTTAGGTTAAATTTAGTACAGTGCTTAGGAAGTATAAAAAACTCACGAATATCAAATTTGGTCCCAATATCTCAACAAACAAACGAAACACAACAAATTTTGTTAAAAAATCGATTTTTTGGAAGATCGGCGCTATGGAAGCTATATGACATAGTCAACCGATTTTGTTCAAATTTGGCACATTGCTTAAGTGCTCCAAAAAATTTCCAAACGCCAAATCTAGTTACGATATCTTTATTAAAAAACAAAATATAGCGAATTTTGATTTAAATAAGTTATTTCGGCCGATCGGTCCTATAGGAGCTATATGATATAGTCCACCGATTTTAATCAAATTTGGTACAATGATTGGGAACTATAAGAAAGTTTCGAATACCAAATTTGGTTACGATATCTTCATAAACAAAAGATTTATCCATCTAAAATTTTTGTTTTTAGTCGAGGTCGTCTCAAACACCCCTATGGGAGCTATATAATCTATCCCCAATATCAAAAAAATAAATAAACTTGTCTCCTATGGAATAATATGGGATCTAATGTGAAAGTTTTGTTACTCTAGCTCTTACCAACTCTGAGATCTAGGCGTTCAAACGGACGGACAGACGGACATGGGTATATCGACTTCTTTAGTCACCCTGATCATATTTTAGGTAACTTTGGAGTATCTCCGACAACTTCTTCTATATGTTACAAACATTTTCGGCTTGCACAAACTTAATATACCCTTTGTACCATACGGTACAGGGTGTAAAAGTAATAAAAAAGAAATTTATATTTTAATTTAATTGTCATCATATGCATATTTTTAAATATATATTTTAATAGAACAAATTCTGTTTTTTTAATTTATATAATTATAAAGAATACATTAATTTAAAATTGCGCGCTTTATTTATATAGAATACATTTTTTTTTTAAATTTATTTATTATTATTTGCTTTAGTATTTTTTGTTAATTTTTATTTTATATAATTACAAAAAAGAAATTAGTTATTAATTTTTAAAGATTTTCAGCCTGAGCAGTTAATAGTAGTTAGTTAATATTAAATAATTTTTTTGTATTTATTTTGAAATTACGATTATGTAAAATTTTTAAAATATTTGGTTTGCTATGTTTTTTTTTTATTTAATATAAATATAAAAAATAAATTTATTTAAAATATTTTGTCGTAAAATTTTATATTTTAAATTTTGTAAATTAATTTTAAGTTATTAAAGATTTGTAGCCAGAGCAAAATAGTTTATTTTGAAAAATTTTTTTTATTTATTTTGAAATAATGATTTTGTTAAATTATTAAATTATTTGATTTTGTAATTTTTAATTTTTTTTTTTATATATTTCTAAAGAAGAAATTATTTAAAAATTGTTTAAATTTGTGCCTTTATTTATAGGAAATAAATATTTTTTTGTACAATTTTCTATTTTAAATTTTTAAATCATTATTAGTTTTTTTTTTTTATTTTACATAATTACAAAAAAGGAGCTAATTCTAAAATTTAAAATATTTGTAGCCAGAGCAAAATAGTTTATTTTTAAATTTTTTTTTATTTATTTTGAAATTACGATTAGGTAAAATTTTTAAATTTTTTGATTTTATTTAGTTAATTTTTTATTTTATATTATTATAAAAAAGAAATTAATTTAAAATTGCGGGCTTTATTTTTATTCAATATATATATATATTCTTATGACTGATTTATTTAAAATAAAAAATATAAATATACAAATTTTCGCGTTATTTTTTTTTAGGAATGTTTTTTAAAAATGGCAGTTAAAAATTGAAAAATTGGAACATTTTTTATTTTGGAAAATGTTAAGTTTAAAAAAGTATAAAAATATACTTTGATGCCTTAGCTTTAATAAAATTAATTAAGATAAAATGTTCTTAATTTTTTGCTATCGAATGGGCAAAAAAATTATTGGAAATCGAAATCCCGAAGAGCTACCTTCACTCGAAATGGACTCGTTTTACTTCAAATTTCGAAGTAATAAATTTAAACTGTAGTAAGATAAAAAGCTCTTAATTTTTTGCAATGGAATCGGAATTCGAGATCGATTGCAGTTCTGCCGATTTCCATACTCTGGAATTGGATTCCTTTAAAATCCAAATCGTAAACGGGAACATAGCCTTGTATATACTAAATATATATATACCTATGCATGTGTGTGTTAGTGGATAAAGTAAATGCAGGCAATTGTAAGGTTTGGTCCTGCAGGTTGCCTCGCTGCATCAAAAGAGAGTGAGTAACTGCTGGAGAGGAGGAGAGAGGAGGAGGACAAGGAGGCACAGGTAGCCGTTGTCCAAGTCAAATGTCAAGCAGCAATACAATAAACAACATGAAGAAAGGAAAGCAAAGCAAAAGCAAACAACAGTTACCGTGGTTGCCCCTCAGCGCCCACTGGAGGCAGCTCCTCCTCTTTCACACACTCAGATAGAGAGAGAGAAGGGGAGCCACCTCCTAACAGCATTGTCAACGCGCTTTGAGCTGTTGCCGTGGACATCAGCGCCGTCGGAAGCTGAGCCAAGGTCCTGGCACTATGATAGCCAAAGCACAAAGGCAACCGGTCGAGATTATTAGGTTAATACGTTGCATAATAGCTTGAGGGTCAGCGGGAAGCCGTTAAGTTAAAACGGAGCCAGGAGAGTTGCCTCAAATGCTCCACACAATAAGGACAACCAAAGCAGAAGCAGCAGCAGGAGCAGCAGCAGCTCTTTGTTGTCTGATGAGCGACGAGAAATTAAGAGAAAGGATGGGAAAGATAGAAGGAGCTGAAGTAGAGAGGAGAGGGCAGAGAGACACCGTCTATAAAGCTTATGGCTATTGAAGGGTTTGTTCAATAAGGATAAGCTTATATTATATTTATTGCTTGCTTGATTGATAAATTTATTAACTTGATTGAGTGACTTCATAGTGTTAAGAGCAGTCTATGAAAATTCCTTAAAATATGAAATCGGTTTTTTGTTCAGTAAGAGTTTAATGCGAGGGCTTGTCAAATTGTAAGATGATGATTAAATTATAAGACACTAAGAAGAAATATAGCTTATAGAGAGAATAATTTTATTAATGAAATAGAACTTAAAGAAAAGAACACGCTCTTCTGTGAGAGAACCCAGCAAAATATAAAAAAAATGGCGTACGTAAAGTCGGGCGCAGACGACTTTGGGATACCTTTTACCACTAGCTTGCAATAAAATCCGGTTCCTTCACAAAAACCAAAAACAGAAGAATTTTTTAGCAAAAAAATTTTTTTTGACCGATAGTTCCTATGGGAGCTATATGATATAGTCAACCGATTTCAATAAAATTTGACACAGTTCTTAAATACCTTAAAAAAGATCTTAATGCCGAATTTAGTTCAAATATCTTTACAAACAAACGAAACACATCGAATTTTGTATAAAAAACGTTTTTTGGACCGATTGGTCCTATGGAGCTATATGATATAGTCAACCGATTTGGATTAAATTTAGTACAGTGCTTAGGAACTACAAAAAACTCACGAATATCAAATTTGGTCCCAATATCTAAACAAACAAACGAACACAGCAAATTTTGTTAAAAAATCGATTTTTGGAAGATCGGACCTATGGGAACTATATGATATAGTCAGCCGATTTTGTTCAAATTTGGCACATTGTTAAGTGCTCTAAGAAATTTCCAAACGCCAAATCTGGTTACGATATCTTTATTAAAAAACGAAATATAGTGAATTTTTCTTTAAAAAAGTTATTTTGGCCGATCGGTCCTTTGGGAGCTATATGATATAGTCAACCGATTTTGATCAAATTTGGTACAGTACTTGGGAACTATAAACAACTTTCGAATACCAAATTTGGTTACGATATCTTCATAAACAAAGGAATTATCCATCTAAAACTTTTTTCTTGTCGAGGTCGTCTCAAACACCCCTATGGGAGCGAGATAATTTATCCCCGATATCAAAAAAATAAAATAAACTTATCTCTGTGGAAGATGGGATCTAATGCGAAAGTTTGGTAACTCTAGCTCTTACCATCTCTGAGATCGAGGCGTTCAAACGGACGGTTGGACAGACGGACATGGGTATATCGACTTCTCTATTCACCCTGATCATATTTTTAGGTAACTTTGGGGTGTCTCCGACGTCTCCTTCTATATGTTACATACATTTTCGGCTTGCACAAACTTAATATACCCTTGGTACCATACATTACAGGGTATAAAAACGTTCGAGTACCAAATTTGAACAAAATCAGTTGACTATATAATATAGCCCTATGGGAGCAGATCATCGTATATTGTAAAGGTTCGCCAACATCGATGTTTCTCCAGCACTTTTCCATGCATTTAGAGAAATATAATATAAATATATAAATAATATATATATAAAATAATATATTTATAAAAGTTAACTTCAGAAGATATTCTGAAATTCTAAAACCTTTAGGCCATATAACGTTTTGAAATACCTGAAGAATTGCTGGCTTTATTCTGCACAGTCCTCAAAGTTCAAGCAGAGCTAGCCATAGTAAGTATTTTTTTACTTGCCGTTTTTTCACTTAAAATAAATAGAAAGCTTATAATTCATAACTGGTTCAAGTGCATTCATTAAGTAGTAGCAGTTTTTGACTTGCAGTATTTATTCGTTCATTTTTAGTATTTTATCTTACTCTACAAGAAATTTAATTTAATTCAAATTTGGCGCATATACTCGTAGCATTCAGTTCGTAGTTAGAATTTTATTATATTAGATTATTATGATCAATGATATATCATTATTAACTGAAGAAACAAAGATGATAACATAAAACGTTACACAGAATCTATAGCCGATATCTATGAAGATTTCAATTGAATCTAAATAAAATTAAGATTGTCAAAATGTGAGAAATTCAATTTAATTCAAATTTGGCGAATATATTCTATGGCGTCCCAAAATAGATCGACTTTTTTAAGGGATTCTATTTTCAGGCATGTAATTTGGTGGGAATTTCAATTCCCTTAACCCATCATCTGGAAGAGATGAAATTTATACATTCGTCGCTATATCTGTAGAAGTCTTTCGATTAAGAGTTTCGACTTAATGAATTTTATAGAGTATTCACAAGAAACTTCAGAATCATGCGGTTATTGCTTGAAACTCTAAGAGAATTCTAACGATTCAAAATTTCTTTACAGCACTGAGCCTGTAATCAGATAAGATTTCGTTAGCGTTAGATTATTATGATCAATGATATATCATTATTAACTGCAGAGACAAAGATGATAATATAAAACGTCACACAGACTCTATAGACGAAATCTTTGAAGATTTCAATTGTATCTAAAGTAAAATTAAGATTGTCAAAATGCCGAACTCTACGAGAAATTCAATTTAATTCAAATTTGGCCAAAATATTCTATAGCTCTCATTGTAAAATCGCGCTTTATGTTTCGTCATCTTATGTTTTATTGCTCTTTACTGCCCGTTTCGTTTGTATAATATCATTGTGAACTCTTTCGTGGTTTCTTTATTTTCCTGTTATTTTTTATGATATATATGCTATATAATTTATCCCCGATATCAAAAAAAATAAAATAAACTTGTCTTCTATGGAATAATATGGGATCTAATGTGAAAGTTTGGTAACTCTAGCTCTTACCATCTCTGAAATCTAGGCGTTCAAACGGACAGACGGACATGGGTATATCGACTTCTCTATTCACCCTGATCATATTTTAGGTAACTTTGGGGTGTCTCCGACGTCTCCTTCTATTTGTTACATACATTTTCGGCTTGCACAAACTTAATATACCTTTTGTACCATACGGTACAGGGTATAAACATTTTTTTTATGCAAGTTGGACTCGAAAAAATGCAGCTGTTTGTTACGAAAATCTCTCCAGTAGTAATGGAACCTATTAGTCCAATCAACAGAGGCTGAGAGACAATAGGATCCATGATAGAGCTTTTGTTAGGGATAGTTATAAAGCTTTTCACTGGAGAGTTTATTGCGAATACCTAGAGGGCGCTGCACATTGCGGATTTTTGTTCCACAAAGCGCCCTCTATTGCTCAGCGGCAAGACCAAATTCTATAGAGCTCGTTTCATAGTCAAGTGTAGAGTTAGAGAGAGAGAGTCAGAGAGAGCGCGTAATGAGCAATCGCAAATGGCTTAAAGCAAAGAGGTGGCGTAAGAAAGCGGGCACGTGACGTCAGAGACTATCTTTTGCATCGCATTTGCAGAGCTGTGATATTGGCTGATTCTTTAGATGTTAAAAGAGGTCGTTTTTGAAGCCCTTGCTAGGGGACGGTTGACACAAGCTCCTAAAACTGATTATGTTTTATGTGTTAGGAATTGAAACAAAATTGATTTTAAGCGAAATGATCCAAGAAGAATAAGCTTTTCATAGAGTTCGGATAATTAAGTAAAAATAAACAAAAGAAAAACAGTTTGCTAAAAAATATATTATTTAATAGCCATATTTTTACCTTTTAGGAATAAATATTCTAATCTAATTCTTCTTGATTGCTTTCTCTTAGATGAAGGTAATCTTTTATGGAATTGGGGCCAAAATTGACTTGGTAGTATCTGGCTTCTAAAAGTTTTTATAGGTAGACCTTTTCAAATAAAAATATATTATTTTAATAGCCCTATTTATGCTTACAAGGAATAAATAGGTTTCGTTTTTAGAAGAATTAAGGCTAATGTTTGTACTGTACATAATTCAAATCTAATTCTTTTTGATTACTTTCGCTAAGATGATGGTAATCTTGTATGGATCTGACTTGGTCATCTTAGGCTTTTAATGGATTTGATAGGCAGACCTTTAAATAAAAATATATTGTTTTAAAAGCCATATTTATCATTATAAGGATACTTAGATTTTGTTTTTTAAGAATTAAGATTAATGTTTGTACTGTACATATTTAAATATAATTCTTCTTGCTTTCTCTTAGATTAGATAATCTCATGTTCAAAATTGACTCTTGGCCTTTTAAAAGTTTTTATTGACCAACTTTTTAAAGGCTATTAAAAATACAATATTTTAATAGCCTTATTTATGCTTATAGGGAAAAAATAAATATCGTTTTTGAAGAAATAAGTTTAAAAATTTGTGCTGTACATTTACAAATTGAATTCTTTTTGGTTGTTTTCTCAAAGATGATGGCTCTTAACATTTCCAGGTAAGTTCTTATTTGATACCTACAACGTTAGTCGTAATCACTGGAAGAGTAGCCAAAGTTTGAAGAATTTAATTTTTTCTACAAAATAACGTTCTTTTACAGCACTAATTGCAGTGCTTCAGCTTCTTTTAAGAATCTCTTACCCCTAGTAGGGCATAGGGCCGCAATGCTTTATAAGAAGATTTAATAGACGATATTTTTGGGCAATATAGCCTGTATTCTGCTTTAACCGCAGGAATCATTTCATCTTTAATGTATGGAGCAAATCACTAAATCATCTTTTGAAAACTTAGAAGAACATATTTGTTGACGATTTCTAAATAGACTCCATAAAAAAAGGAGACCATTGTCACTGGAAAACACTTCTTTTTTTGAGCAGATTAAGTGAGATGATTGGGAATCTTTGTTCAATTTCAAATAAATCTTCAGCAGATTAAGTGAGATCATTCGGATTCTTCTTTCAACTTCAAATGAATCTTCAGCAAAAATGTCAGCTGCAAATTTTCTAAAAGAAATGTAGATAATGGAAGAATTTGTTCAGAAAGTCAAGGTCTGTCTTTTATTCTCTTTGAGCTTCACTTAAATATTCTGTTCGACCAACTTTGATATATTAAGGAAATGAAAAATATCTTTTTCAACAGATTAAGTAAGATAATTGGAATTCTTCTTTCAACTTTAAAAAAATCTTCAGCAGATTAAGTGAGATAATTGGATGCTTCGTTCCACTTAAAATAAATCTTCAGCAAAAATGTCATCTGCAGTTCTCCTATTTGCAAAATTTTCAGGTTTCTGCTTTGCAAAATTTTTCTTGAAAAATAAGATAGATAATGGAAAAATTTATTCACAAGCAAAAAGTCTTATCAGAAAGTCAAGGCCTGTCTTCTATGCTCTTTAAGCTTCACTCCATATTATTCTAGTTCTAGCTGAAGCTCTTCAAATTCTTAAAAGGATAAGAACTGCTTCAAAATAATGCGGAATATTTTCAAAAGTTATAAAAACCTACCTCACAAAATAATGGCCAACCCTCGTAAACTTTTCTCAGCAAGTACCTGCTAATATAAACATTTCTTCGATTTTAATAAAATAAGCTTGAGGTAGAAGAATATATAAATGAAAATAAGTTCCAAGGTATAAGCATAAATGGTATTTTATTATAAAAGTTGCTCGCTTTCAGTTTATATGAGTTTAATTTGTTCTTTCTATCAAAGTTAAAGTTATTTCAATAAGCCACAAGTTTTGACATGCATGAATAATTTGGATAAATTTTTGCCATTTATTTATGCCAATCGAAATCGTATAAAATAAAATATAACAGAGAATTTGTTTAAGGAAAAGTTAAAGACGGTTACGTAAAATCAATGGATGCACTAAATAAATGATTATAATATCCAGCAAGATTTTTAGTAGGAGTGAACTTTTTTCAAAATGTTACTAGAATAGCTTTGGGCTCTTAAGAGCAGAGGAATAACATAAATTCCGTGGAAATGTTAACAAAGCGAACTTGATATCAACATGAAAAATCAAAATAAAAAAGATTTCCAATGTTTGGAGCAGTACCTGCATATGAAACATAAAATAAACCAAAGCACAGTGGTGTGAATATTGTGAAGGTGGCATCAAAATGAACTTTGAACTTTAAAATTGCGGCATAATTTTCCTAAAATGCTTGTAGTATAGAGTTGATTACGTTGCAGACTACTCAAAGTAAATTAAAACTCCACCGCTTGACTATCGAAAAATTATTATTTATTAAATAGAGAAGATTACGTTGCGGATAACTTAAAGTTGTCTGATAATTTGTTGCAGATAAATTAAAAAAAATCTAAGCCCCAGAAACCCAACTACAAAAATTATGCAGCAGGTACAACAAGAAGAACACGGAGTAGATGCATATACTAAATAAGAATTTTTTGGCTTAAATGTTTACTAGGCAATAAAATAAAGCCTACCTGTGACGTTTGAAAAAAACTTTATATATTTAGATAGATTACACAGGTCAACATGGTTCAGTTGTTGGAAAGCTAAGAGTCATTTCCGAAGTAATTTGGTGCGTAGAATCCGAATCCGGCGTCAGAACTGGCCCATCACGTCAGGATTTTGAGATATTTGAGGTTAAGTACCCAAAAAACGGCGTTTTTCCTACTTTTGAGGTTATGTACAGGGCGCAAAAAATTTTTTGCGGTCTTTCTCTTCAATTACATCATTTAGTACAACTCTTACCCTTTAATTTAAGGGTTCAAGAGATCAATTACGATTTTTTTTCGCAAAGTTATGGCTTTTCGAAGTTACGAGATATATCCCTAAAATAATACAGGTGTACAAATATAGGGGTCATGTGAGTTGTTGGAAAGCTAAGGGTTATATCCGAAGTAATTTGGTGCGTAGAATCCGAATCCGGCGTCAGAACTGGCCCATCACGTCAGGATTTTGAGATATTTAAGGTTATGTACCCAAAAAATAACATAACCTCAAATATCTCAAAATCCGACTGATGGGCCTGTTCTGACGCCGGATTCGGATTCTACGCACCAAATTCTCGAAAATGACTCTTAGCTTTCCAACAACTAAACCATGTTGACCTGTGTTATCTCAAAGGCTTATTGCAAATGCTAATGACGTCGAAGGGATATATCTCGTAACTTCGAAAAGCCATAACTTTGCGAAAAAAAATCGTAATTGATCTCTTGAACCCTTAAATAAAGGGTAAGAGTTGTACTAAATGATGTAACTGGAGAAAGACCGCAAAAATTTTTGCGCCCTGTACATAACCTCAAAAGTAGGAAAAAACGCCGTTTTTGGGTACTTAACCTCAAATATCTCAAAATCCTGACGTGATGGGCCAGTTCTGACGCCGGATTCGGATTCTACGCACCAAATTACTTCGGAAATGACTCTTAGCTTTCAAACAACTCACATGACCCCTGTATTTGTAGACCTGTGTTATTATTAAAAAAAATTCAAATTTTTTGGTTTGTTCAGGTAGTTTACTGAAATCATACGAATATTGGTATGCAACCTTTCCCTTTACAATGAAATATTAGGTACCTACTAAAAAAACATTTTATGTAATTTAATTTTTACCTGTTACAAGTTTTGTGAAACAGGCTTAAAAATTGTATATATTTTCCTGAATCTTTTGAACTAGCATAGTCTTGTTTTGACTTTACAAGAACACACATTGCGTTGAGAAGTATTTTAAAATATAATTTGCAAGCATATTTTATAAATGTAACGATGTCTTTGCAAAACTTAAATTTATTTGAGTTGTTCAAAAGCTCCAAAAGCTCGAATGAGTTCGTTTCGGAAACCAGAAAAGAACTTAATGTTGAGGAAACAAACATGGAGAGGCTTGATAACTTAAACAGAAAACTTAATCTAATTTACTTAAAAAATAAAAAAAAAGTGGATAGACGCTGATTACTGCCGAAAAATTTACTAAGAGATACGAAAACTGGCTAAAAGGAGTTAGTCTCATCGAAAATTCCTCAGAAGAACCTCAAACGTCTACGCACCGAAACAGAGGAAGACCTACTCGAAAGAGAAAACAGGCCGATGAAACAGTCGATATAGCCACGGATCATCTATCGGAGGATCTATCATTAAAGTACAGGAAGGATGATGAAAATATAAAATCGCATATATCAAAAGCGGTTGCTGATGCAAGTACAGCGCTGAAGAGGCTTTGGCATTGTTTATGGAGTTGAATATGTCCAAGGGAAAATATATAATATTCGGGAATCGCTAATTCGGCACAATGTCATTATTCTTCCTGGATACAACAAAATTGGATCGGCTAAACTTAACGCAGTACCACAACCAACGATAGTGACGGAAGCCTCAGCAGAGGTCAAACTTCAAGACCTCATGGATCATACTGTAAAACGCCTCATTGAAAGCTTTTCTGAAAATGAGATGGAAACTCTTCCAGAAAACCTCACGTTATTAAGCAAATGGGGCTGCGATGGATCTTTTGGCCAAAGTGCTTACAAGCAAAGAATAGCCACAGATGATGCAGGTATTACAGATGCAAACATGTTCATGGCGTCTGTTGTCCCCCTACGAATAAGAATTGAAACACTGGAACATTGAAAAAATCCACGCCCTTCATCTGTTAACTATTGTCGCCCGATATTGTTTAAATATGCCAAAGAATCTTCGGAACTAATCAGGTCTATAGTATCCGACATTAGGAAGCAGATTGAAGATATAAGGCAGGAAGGAACAACCATTGCCGTGAAATATGATTTTTTTCTAACAATTCTAGACGGCAAGGTTCTTAACGAGCTGACAAACACTAAATCTACTTTGAAATGTGCTTTTTGTAAAAAAACACAAAAGGATTTCCAAAATTTGGATAATTCTTTTATTGAAGAGGAAAATCTGTAATTTGGTATTTCTCCATTGCATGCCAGAATTAGATGCATGGAGTTTATTTTAAAACTTGCATATACTCTTCAGCAAGTTCACGATTCATTTAAGGACAACACTCCAGATAAAGAAAATCAAAGTTTAAGGAAAAAAAAATACAAGAAGTTTTTAATAAGAAACTTGGACTGAACGTCGACTGCCCCAAATATGGATCTGGTAATTCAAATGATGGAAAGTCATCCGGCAAGTTCTTTGAAGAAAACAAAACTACGTCAGAAATAACTGGAGTGGATGAAGATATTATCAAAAGATTGGGTATTATTTTGAATATTCTGAACTGTAAGGAAAAAATTAACGGCAGCAAATTTGGTGAATATGCGACTAAGACTGCAGAGTTGCTAATGGAAAAATATCCGGGAAAGAAACTAACTCCCACAATTTGGTACATGGCCAATCTATAATAGAATATCATTGCCTACCCATTGGGGAGATGTCAGAAGAAGCCCAGGAATCAAGAAACAAGGATTATTAAAATTTCAGAGCCATAAATACTTGTAAAATATCGCGATCAAGGGAAAACCAGGACCTTTTTAATATGTTGGCGGCCACATCAGATCCACTGGTTGCATCCCTTAGATATGTGCGATCCAACACAGAATTGCCAAGTAATTATTCAAAAGAAATGTTAAGTATTTTAGATATCCCCTCAAATGTAAATGTGGATGATTATTTTACAAAAAACTGCTGATATGTGAACAAATATATCATTAAAATTTTCTTCATAAAATGGCTAACATTGCACAGGCAACAAAATTCAACTTCAACAACATATTGCGCAGAACTCAGATATCGTATCATCACATATGAGTACTTTTAAAGCCTGAACACATTCCTTGTAACTACAATTTATTTCATTAAAATATCTTAATTGGTTTAGAAAATATGCAAAAAATATGTACATATTGTTCAAGAGCGAATATTGCTCAGGCAACAAAATCCAACTTGAACAACATATTGCGCAACTCTTAGATATCGTATCACCATGTATGTATGCTTATTTTCAAATTAGACTGCTATACCTTCCAAATCCTCCAGATCTAACTTTTCTCTAGCTGTGTAAAAACTTTAAGCAGTGGACCTAGCCTCAAAAATCCCGAGATAGTTTAAAAGACAACTGCAGCTAAAGATAACCTTAACCGTTTCTGTTAACACGGATAAACTTAACAGCTGTTAGTTTTAAGTTGCCTACATTTGGTTGTGTTGATATTGAGGCTACATAAACCGCAACTGCAACTAAACTTAACATTAACAGTTTCTGTTAACTTTGAACACTTCACAGCTGTTAGTTTTGAGTAGTTTACAGTTGACTGTGGTGACATTGAGGCTCGATACCAAAGCAAGTACTTTAGACTTTATCGATAATTATCGACGTGTGGCTGTGTGTAGGCTAAAGACAATGCAGCAGTTGCAATTGCGCAGTTAAAGTTCAGGCCATTTTGTCTAAAATAATATAATTGGAAAAACGTTGTTAAACACTTGTCAACTTGTCAACTGCATTATCGATATTGTCTAGAGTTTTCCATATTGTAAAAGTTTTCACAGACAGCAGGCCGTGACAAGTCAGTTTTGCTTATAGGCACAACAAATTTAACACAAGTAAAGCCGCACAGTTTTCGTCGTACAGTTTTCGTACATAATCAAACATGGTAAGTACATTTTTATAACTACATATTATTTATATTTGAAAAACGCAATTGTTGTGCATTTTTAGTTTCGTTCGTTGGAAGTGGACTTGGTTGACGGCGTCGCTGCCAAGTGTCCCTACTGCTTGGATCATTTGAAGCCGCTGGAGCTGCTCATGCATATGCAGCGCAAGCATTTCGATTTGCAGCGCACGCTGGTTGTCACCGAAAATTGGCCGCTGTATTTTCCCATCGATATAGCCAAATTGGAGCATGGACGTTCTCATGTGGTTGCTATTATGGCCTATAGCGGTGCCTTGGCCAAGCATATAGATATACATCTAGCCCAGCGCGCCTTGCCTGTGCTATTCATGCTGTATGTGGGTCCACGTCCCAAGACACCCGCAGAGGAGCAGGTTTATATGCTTTTTTTGGTTACTCCGCAATGCTCGGACAAGATTTACGCGGTGGTCACACTGGCGGATGAGTCGCTTAAACGGGAACGCGATGGTATACGTTGTCTGCGCAATATGCACTCTTCTCCATTGGGTTGCAATGAGCGCATACATTGCGGATTGGATTATATGATGTATTTGCAGCATGATTTGCAGGCTTTGTGTCGCTCCGACACTAACTTTAAGGTTTTTCTCAAGTTAAGTATGCATGGTGATCCCGCATCCTTGAACGAATGATCATAATTTGTTTAAAGCAGACATTAGCATTAGACATTAGACATGTAAACGCTAATTGAATAAATTGTTAAAAATATAGTTGGAGTTTGGTTATATTGGGTTTTCTATAGAGAGCGGCTTGCTAATTATTGTGACGTCACATGAGCGCTTTTTTTTGCTGTGGCAACCACTGTGCCAGTATCTTTACTTTAGTGTGGCCAAATTAAAAATGTATATTTTGTTGTTTATAATTTGGATCATTTTTTGCAGAACTATGGCGACTATAATTTCTTCTCTCTAGTGGAGCATAGGGCAGAACTATGGCGGGTGCTGCCCTGGACCCGGTTGATATGGAGCTTGTGGCTGAGGCACGGCATGGCCAAAATTGAATTAAATTTCAAAGTTTTATATGGCATCATCCATAAATTACGTGACGCTGATTTTCGTCGAAGTAAATCCCCCCTCCCCCTTGTGCCACAGTAACAGAATATTTTTTAAGATTTTTTTTTGATTTTTGTGTCTCGTGACGCTTTGCTAGACTCCTCCTCCCCTCTGGTGCGACACGTTGTTTAGGAATGATTCCTATGAAATTTTATACATTTTGTTGTTTAATTATAGATGTAGTTATACATAGAGCTCAAACCTAAATAATAGGGAATACAATATACAGAGCAGAAGCGGCCTTTATGCACATTTTTGTCTACGATATTTCCCAATTATTCAAAAATACGCTGCTTATTTCAAAGCTATATTAATGCCATTGGGTATGGGACTAGCGCATAGTTTTAATAACCAACTCGCCAACACGCGCAGAGCTCTTTGGTCAAAATTCGCAGCTATGAGCAACATGTCCAGCATCCATCCAATATGTGACATTCTGGCCCAAAGCTAAACACAAAATAGCTCGGCTTGTCCCGCTGGCCATGTCCAGTTCAAGTCGACATATGAGTGTCTGCTCCCTCAAGCCTTAACCTATGGCGGCCACGCTTTTTTGCACTTTGCAGCAAGCCCTGAATGTTCAATCTGGACAGCCAGGACACCCTTAGCGGCTAAATCCAGTACGCAGCTAATAAAAACGCTTTCAAACATCAAAATAATGGCTTATAAAAAAGCACGCAGTCAAAAATTTGCATGCAAACTTGTTTTTATGTCGCAAGCAGCGCTTTTTGCAAAACAGTGTGACCCCATTTTATTATTTTGGGGAAAATTATGAACAGCTGTGCTGCTGCGCACAATGGAGGCACACTAAATAGCGCATAGGAAAAATATTTTTGACACCTAAATTGTGTGTAGTAAGCTTTGAAAAAACAGTTCCATTGTAAAAGGAAAATTATTTTTCACTTGCATTGAGACTTCGTGGTGTGTTGTGTGTTCAGAGAACATTTTTACCAGAATTATTTTATAACTTTGCACGACATATTCAAGGAATATTTGTCTCAAACGGGTTACAAGCTAA
>JBAMAX010003447.1:0-80693 GCA_037043745.1 Chymomyza amoena
ACCTCTAACCTCACATCTAACCTCACCTCTAACCTCACCTCTAACCTCACCTCTAACCTCACCTCTAACCTCACCTCTAAGCTCACCTCTAACCTCACCTCTAACCTCACCTCTAACCTCACCTCTAACCTCACCTCTAACCTCACCTCTAACCTCACCTCTAACCTCACCTCTAAGCTCACCTCTTACCTCACCTCTAACCTCACCTTTAACCTCACCTCTAACCTCACCTCTAACCTCACCTCTAACCTCACCTCTAACCTCACTTCTAACCTCACCTCTAACCTCACTTGTAACCTCAACTCTAACCTCACCTCTAACCTCACCTCTAACCTCACCTCTAACCTCACCTCTAACCTCACTTTTAGCCTCACCTCTAACCTCACCTCTAACCTCACCTCTAGCCACATCTATAATCTCACCTCTAAGCTCACCTCCACCCTCACCACTAACCACATCGCTAACCATACCAGAAACCTCGACTGTAACCTCACTTCACACCTCACCTCTAGCCGCACCTGTAACCTCACAACTACCGACACCTCTCACCTCACCACAACTCTCACCACATCTATTACCACTCCTACTGTTACCACATTTCCCCGCCTGCAAAATACCTACTGCTATCTCTTATGCATGCCAACCTCCCTGCCATAGCTAATATACTCCTCAAATAGTGACGCACATTAGCAAAGCATAACAACAGTCAGTCAGTGAGAATGTAAGCTTGTGTGAGAGCATTTGTGAAATGGGAAGAAACCATACTGGGGAGTTTTCTGGTAGTGTGGAAATATGAAATGTAATAGTGACAGAAACAAGCTGAAAAACCTCCAAGCGTTTGACAAGCAATCCATGGCCACAAGCGAGTTTCTGGAACGAGAGCAACCATGAGCGTGGAGAGAACTGAGTGACTGCTAGGCACTGGTGAACTTGGGGGGAGTGGTGCTGCTGTTGCTGGTGACAGTGGCAGTGGCAATGGCTGGTTGACAAGTGCATCATGTGGCAGCAGCAAGTCGCCTGTGTTGATTGTTTGCACTTTACACACTAAAAACAGAGAAACACACACAAAAAAAAAAAAACAAGAAGAAATATCTATATAAAAAATGAGATGATAAAGTAAAATGCTTAGAGAAAAAAATTTAAATTAGTTATGGGGAAAGACGACAGTGAAATACACTGCAAACCAAAACTGTGCAAAGTGGGTAGCTCTGCGAGTTTTAGACGTTGCTCTACCCTAACCTTTTTCTAATTCTTCATAATTCTTTACTAACCCACTTTCATTTCTTGCAGTGTATAAAAATGGCAATGGCGACATAGCAGTCGCTGGAGACTGCAGAAAAATTGGCGGACTGAAGCAAAGGGAGTAGTCGCTGCAAAGCAGCTGCAAAAGTAAGCGAAACGAAAACACACACACACACACAGTTATAAATACGCGCATACCAACACACACACACATACACTCACAGTGACATCAAGTAGACATTTCGCAATGAAAGAGAACAAAATCAAAAATGGCAGCAGCATAAAATATAAAAAATGGCGGCGGCAACGACTTCGGGATGCTGCCATACAGCATGGCATAAATATTACACATACGCACGGTTGTTCCTATGTTTTACGACAATAACTTGGATACAATTTGGCAGAGCGCAAAATAATAATAATAAAAAAGAAAGCAACGAAGAAGAAAGAAGCAGAAGAGACGAAAACACTCAAAAACATAAAAGCAAAAGCGAAGTAAAAATGAAATGCTGCAAATTAAGTTGTTGTGATGGTTGAATAATGTGCAAGGCCAGGGGGGTCCTAGCATTGTGTCTGTGTCTGAGCGAAGGCTGGGGGAGGGGAGGCTAGCTTGTCATCAATGCCAATTGCTTGGGAAAGAAACTTGTCAACACTGCCGAGCACTTGCAGTTTGCCAGTTAAATGTGACAATGATTGCAGTTGAAGTTTTACAAATGTTCACTTGAAAAGTTACGTATACGTATTAATAGCTGCAAATAAAAAATGTTAAGAAAAAAAAGGACGAGAAAATATGAAAAGCAGATATTAAAAACTTTCATTTGCAGCAGTCACACACACACACACACACTGGAAATCAAAAAACTTTAACTCATTTCGCTTCACTTGACTTGTTTTCTGACTCACTGACTGACTGACTGCATCCTTGAATCAGTGAGCCAAGACAGGATGGAGCAACATATGGCCCATAAAAACTAGCTAAGCTGTAATCGTAAAGCGGGCAACTATATTACTAAAACAACAACAAGAGGCGAGCGGGAAGTCTGGCAGTAGTTTAGAGGTTATGGAGTCTGAGGTTATGGCACACCTTTGGCAATATCTTTGAAGTGGTGCACAACAGCTGTGCCTAACATTGTAGCCGCCCAGTGTTGAGCAGCGCCTGCGGCGGCCAGCAGAGAACGTGTTGTAAACTGAGGCACTAAACTTTTGAGGAATTGTGCATTTTAATATACGACGGATATATAACAACAACAACAACAAAAACGTCCAAGACAAGACAAACAACTCAAGCCAAGACATAATGCTTAAGGCAAACCATATTATGGTTTACACTAAGCTACGGTCACACTGGCTATTTGGATGGAGCGCTGAATGCGAGCGGAAATCTTGGGAGCATTTGCGAAAGTACTAATGAAGTTATGGAGACGTGTGGAAACGTATATACGTAGAGATGTAGAGACGTAGAGATGTAGAGGCGTAGAGACGTTAAGACATAGAGAGTTGTAAAGACGTAGGGACATAGAGACGAAGAGACTTACAGCCGTAGAGACGAAGAAACAAAAAGACGAAGAGTTGAAGAGATGTAGAGACGCAGAAACGTAGAGATATAGAGACGTTGGGGCATAGAGATGTAAAGATGAAGAGACGTAAAGCGTAGAGACGCATAAACGAAGAGACATAGGGACATAGAAATGTAAAGATGAAGAGGCGTAGGGACATAGACACGAAGAGTCGAAGAGATGTAGAGACGCAGAAACGTAGAGACATAGGACGTAGAGACATAGAGGCATAGAGACATAGAGACATAAAGACATAGAGACATAGAGATATAGAGACATAGAGACATAGAGACATAGAGACATAGAGACATAGAGATATAGAGACATAGAGACATAGAGACATAGAGACATAGAGACATAGAGACATAGAGACATAGAGACATAGAGACATAGAGACATAGAGACATAGAGACATAGAGACATAGTGACATAGAGACATAGAGACAAGGGACATAGAGACATAGAGACATAGAGATATAGAGACATAGAGACATAGAGACATAGAGACATAGAGACATAGAGACATAGAGACATAGAGACATAGAGACATAGAGACATAGAGACATAGAGACATAGAGACATAGAGACATAGAGACATAGAGACATAGAGACATAGAGACATAGAGACATAGAGCCATAGAGACATAGAGACATAGAGACATAGAGACATAGAGACATAGAGACATAGAGACATAGAGACATAGAGACATAGAGACATAGAGACATAGAGACATAGAGACATAGAGACATAGAGACATAGAGACATAGAGACATAGAGACATAGAGACATAGAGACATAGAGACATAGAAACATAGAGACATAGAGACATAGAGACATAGAGACATAGAGACATAGAGACATAGAGCCATAGAGACATAGAGACATAGAGATATAGAGACATAGAGACATAGAGACATAGAGACATAGAGACATAGAGACATAGAGACATAGAGACATAGAGACATAGTGACATAGAGACATAGAGACATAGAGACATAGAGACAAGGGACATAGAGACATAGAGACATAGAGACATAGAGACATAGAGACATAGAGATATAGAGACATAGAGACATAGAGACATATAGACATAGAGACATAGAGACATAGAGACATAGAGACATAGAGACATAGAGACATAGAGACATAGAGCCATAGAGACATAGAGACATAGAGACATAGAGACATAGAGACATAGAGACATAGAGACATAGAGACATAGAGACATAGAGACATAGAGACATAGAGACATAGAGACATAGAGACATAGAGACATAGAGACATAGAGACATAGAGACATAGAGACATAGAGACATAGAGACATAGAGACATAGAGACATAGAGACATAGAGACATAGAGACATAGAGACATAGAGACATAGAGACATAGAGACATAGAGACATAGAGACATAGAGACATAGAGACATAGAGACATAGAGACATAGAGACATAGAAACATAGAGACATAGAGACATAGAGACATAGAGACATAGAGACAAGGGACATAGAGACATAGAGACATAGAGATATAGAGACATAGAGACATAGAGACATAGAGACATAGAGACATAGAGACATAGAGACATAGAGATATAGAGACATAAGACATAGAGACATAGAGACATAGAGACATTGAGACATAGAGACATAGAGACATAGAGACATAGAGACATAGAGACATAGAGACATAGAGACATAGTGACATAGAGACATAGAGACATAGAGACATAGAGACATAGAGACATAGAGACATAGAGACATAGAGACATAGAGACATAGAGACATAGAGACATAGAGACATAGAGACATAGAGACATAGAGACATAGAGACATAGAGACATAGAGACATAGAGACATAGAGACATAGAGACATAGAGACATAGAGACATAGAGACATAGAGACATAGAGACATAGAGACATAGAGACATAGAGACATAGAGACATAGAGACATAGAGACATAGAGACATAGAGACATAGAGACATAGAGACATAGAGACGAAGAGACGAAGAAATAAATAGACGAAGAGGCGTCTTAGAGACATAGAGACGCTGAAACGTAGAGACATAGAGTCGTAGGGTCATAGAGAAGTAAAGATGAAGAGACGAAGAGGCGTAAAGACGTAGAACCGTAGAGACATAGAGGCTATATTAAGATATTGAGACATTGACATATAAAGACAGATATACATATTTATTTTTATTAGCTGTGTTCGTTATACTTCCGTTCGGGCTGGAATATTTTTTTTTTTTTTTGGTTCTTCTCAACCGATTTCAAATTATTGTTGGTCTAGGGGCTTCATTGTTAGATCCTTAGGTTAGTATATCCTTCAGAGAGGCCGTCACGCAGCTGCTTAGGTATTTCTTGAGTTCCGAGACAAAAAGAGGTCCAGATCAGGACTATAGCGTCCTTAATCTCTGTTAGTTGTCAGGACTTTTGTTACCAATTTTGTGCACACTTTTTGCATGGTCAAATCTGCAGTAATAATAGTCAAAAGGTAATAAGACCTCGGAATCCAGGGGCGCCTTCACTTAGACAATTGATACTGATGGCTTGCTCTATGTTTCTCTTTGCAAATAACGTGGACCTGCATATTGCAGCTTCTGCCCCTCCTGAAAGAGGAAGATGCTTCTTACAAGAGGCTCACGGAAATCATAGGAAAGATTATTGTATTTTGGTATTTTTTCATAGTTGAGCATAGCTTCCTTGTATAGCCCCAAAGACATCCTGGTAGTTTGTTTTGGAATGTGATGCAAATTCTCTATATAAAGGTCTGGGGATCCAAAATAAAGGTTGCAGTGACTATGGATCTCTTATATTTCAGATGCTGGTGAGGTGCTCCCTAATGTTAATATGCTTAAGGCAGCAGACAGGGAGAACATTGAATGCCATGAGCTGTGTATGCTGAGCTGTAGTCGGGAAGAACTTCAGCTGTAATCAAATCTTTGTTATCTTGGGACTACGAAGAAACTTGTGCTGTCATTAATATAAGAAGCATGAGACACATTTTTCATATTTTTCAATCTCCAGAAAGTATAGTTGCCGAAATCTGGTAGATAATAAATTACGATAGATCCCGAGCTTACACAAAGACTGCAAAAAACTCAATTCTTAATTCCAATTCCGTACGGCAATGTCGAGTGCCCTCGTTTCAACCCGAGAACAGTCATATTTGGTATTAGTTAGGTCTGAACGCGACTTTTATAATAAAGATGTTTTTTTTTATGACCTTAACTCGTGAAGTGCATGTCGCAGGCTGTTTCCAACTACTATGCCTAAAAGTAGATTTTACAACTAAGACCAATATTAAAGAGCAAGAGGGGGAGAAAGTAAGCAAGGGAGTGAGAGTGCCAGAAGATTGAGAGAGGCAGAGAGGTAGTAAGCTAGTGTGTGAGCGAGCCAACAGCTGGCGCGATACTTACAAATAAAAATCAAAAACACCTACAGCGCCTGTCATACATAGCGTATGTGTAATATATTTAATCCGAAAGTGTGATGCGAGGGCAGGCTGATAAGAAATGGAACTAGCGAAACTATTATATATCCTAAAAGAAACACTTTGTAATACAATTTGAACATGTACTTTTTGGTCTCAATGTAAGATTAATAGGTCAACAATCATCATTTAAAAAGCAAGCTTGGTTCACATTCTTAACAGCTCCTTAAGGATGTACATTTCTTAGAAAGAGAGATAAGCTTGTTTGGCATTTGAGAACATTGCCAATGATTTTCTTGGAAATAGAGAGCTCCAAAATTCGTTATTGCTGTAAATATATCAAATTACACTTTTTTACTTAACTTTCTAGCTAACATTCCAAAAAATCTTCGAGCAGTCTCTGATGAGAAATTAAGCGATTCCAAGAAACAAAGCATTATGGTACTTGGATTGTAAATACCTATGATGACAGACTATTATTGAAGTATTAGACGAGATTGTTTACAGTATAAATATTCCACTGGGAGTCAAGAATAGCAGGTGAAGTATAAAAATTCTTAAGAAAAAGTTTATTAGCTTTAGTATTATATTTAGTGCTCGTGTATAAACCTTTAGTTAAACTTTAATTTATGAGAGAGTATCTTCGGTTTGAGAGAGTTGATCCTGTCAAACGAAATAGTCAAGCTATCTTTTTTTTTTTGTTACTCAGAGAAAAAAGTTAATGAGAAAACCCGTCATGGATCTAAGACAGCGATATGTCTATTACCCATAATCTTTTCACAGATGAACATATCTAGCTTGAAGATTTTGACTTTTCAACAATATATCTTCATGTTTAACAAAAGAATAATTGTCCAAGAAATCTTTTGCGCGGAATATAGTGCATGTAAAGTAATTTATAATTTTATAATAATAATATAATTTTAGTATAAAATAGCTGAAACATTTTCTTAATGCAAAAAATTCCTAAATGCCGCCTTTTCTTTCTCTTAAAATCTGTATTTGGGCAGAACATGAGCGAAAATAATATCTTTCATATATTGTACTTTCTCAATAAAGTTTAGGCTACCCCGGTTGAGCCCTGGGGGTAGTCACACATAGATTGTATAGTCCTGAGTGGATCCCTCATTAAAGCTTATCAAAATAATTTATACCAGGGAACTTCCTAAAAAAAATATTGCTTGCTGACGGGTAATCTTTGCCTTGTCCTAAGGGTTGCCTTAGAAGAAATTTATGACTTTCAGAAATTCATCCATTTTGAAACTATATATATGCCACACAATTCTTCGAAAAGATGTTCTCGAATATGGACAGTATTATAAAACAAATTTGGCAAAGCAGCTTTTACAATAAGAGTATGAATATGAAGTTTCGCATACTTAGTACAAAATCCTCGATAGCATAGTGGTTAGTGCCTTGCTATAAATAAGGTGGACAACGGGGCTCGAATCCCCGTCGGGGAGTTTTCCGATTTTTGGCTGAATTGTTTTTTATTTTGTTTATTACAGTCCAAATTTTAAAAAATATATATTTTTAAAATATACAAATTTGACCTGTAGCTATATTAAATAGGCTTTAAATAGCTATCGTATAATAATAATAATTAAAATCCAAAATAAAAAAAATCAACTAAAAAAATTAAATACTTTTTGTTATTTTATATGAAACAAAAATAAAAAAATTTTTACTTTATTTAATAATTAAAAAAATAAAAAAAATTTTGTCATCTGTCCCCGATGGGGATTCGAGCCCCGGTCTTCAACCTTTTTTGCGGCAAAGCACTAACCACAAAGTATCGAGGATGTTGAACCGACAGCACTTCTCATCTATATCTATACAACTCAAAATGTAGATCAAAGCTGTTTTGTCAAAATTGTTTATAATACTGTGTATAGATGGCGCTGCTGTTAAACAGCTGTGTTAATTTGATTGACGCTACTCAAATTTTCAAAAAAAATTGGTAATTAAGTTTAACCAAGAAAACAAAAGCTCGGGGCTCAATAAAAGTAACTTTATTTTAAAAATGCTGCAAAAGAAAAATAAATTATTTGATAATCAAAAATCTTGACCTACCCTGTTCAAGAACAAAGTCAATTTAAGTGTTGCTTTTGGAGCTATTTACTATATTGGCAATAGATGGCGCTGTAGCTGATTACTCGTGTTAGTCTTTGCCACTGAAGCAATATGCAACATATGCTTAGTTTGGAGAATAAAATTCGGCTTTACAAAGCAGTACTCAAGCCGGTCTGGACGTATGCCATGCAGCTCTGGGGGACGGCGAGCAATTCAAATATCGAAATCCTGCAAAGATAACAATCTATAACTATAAGAAACATTGCAGGCGCTCCTTGGTACGTAGCCAACAAAGAAATACCCAAAGATTTCAATGTTCCTTTTGTCAAAGATGAAATAAGCAAATCATCGTTAAGATATTTGGAGAGACTGGATGGAAATTCGTTGGCTTTTAACTTACTGGATAATAGCTTGGATGTTAGACGTCTGAAAAGATTTCACATTCTGGATCTTCCAGATAGATTTGCATAATAACGTAATAATCTTTTGCAAATAGTTTTTGTTGTGTAATTTATTGAATGGACTCATTGGAGCACATTCAATCCTGTCATTTGTTTGATTTTACTTATAAAATTTGCTGATTGTCTCATATGACAGATTGCAAATAAAAAAAAAAAAAAGATTCTGTAGAAATGTTGACTTGAGCAAGCTGAAATCAACATCCTCGATAGTATAGTGGTTAGGATACCCGCCCATCACGCGGGAGACCGGTTCAATTCCCCGTCGAGGAGTTTTCCGATTGTTATTTTTTTTTTTCAATTTTAATATATCGCAATTCGAAACAAACATTTAAGAAAAGTAAATTATTTTATAATCAAAAATCTTGACTAACCCTGTTCAAGTGCAAAAATATTATGCCTTTTACGACTTAAAATCTTTTTACTATATTGCCAATAGATGGCCCTGTAGCTAATTAGGCGTTGCCAAGAAGTTGCACTTGGTACAACATCCTCGATAGTTATATATAAATCAATAAATAAAATAAAATTCGAGACGCATTTTAGTTGCCATTACTAATAATAATTTTTCCACTCTGGCTTTGAGAGTCAAGCAAAATATAGCTAATGCACAACAGCGCCATCTATGGACAGTATTATAAATCAAATTTGACAAAGTAGCTTTAATCTAGATAGTTGATTTGGATAGATATACATGTGAAGTTGCGCTTATTCCAACATCCTCGATAGCACAGTGGTTAGTGCCCAGCTTCAGAAGTCGGAGACCGGGGTTCGAATCCCCGTCGAGGAGTTTTTCGATTCTTGGTTGCATTATTTTTTTAAAATTTTTATAAATCACAATTTACAACAAATATTTTTTTAGCAATTTCTTTAAACTATTATTTTTATACCCTTTACTTAAAAGTACAAGGTGTATACCAGGTTTGAGCAATGTATGCAACGGACAGAGGGAGGCGTGGCAGACCCCAAGGCCTTTATACCAAAATGCATACTATTAGCGATTGAGCCATGGCCGTCAGAATGAACGCCTAGATCACGTACCCTAGAAGAGTTAAAGAGAGACACCAAACTTTACCAGTCGTTGCTCATATTTCCTTGGTAGATGAAATTGTGAATCCACTTGAGACTGATCTTTCCCCGATCCCCGGCAGTAGAATTTCGCGGTTTTCGGCGACACCGCTTAATACTTTCATCTTAAATCTGATGAGTGTTGCGTTACTAAATTACACTTGTGAAAATTTGTGGTGTGCGAATAAAATGCATGCCTACTGTAAGCATAAGATACAAAGGCTTTTAAAAAATAATAATTTAAAGAAATTGCAATAAAAATATTTGTTTCGAATTGTAATTTATAAAAATTGAAAAAAAAATACAAAAATAATTCCGACAAGAATCGGAAACTCCCCGACGGGGAATTGAACCCCGGTCTCCCGCGTGATGGGCGGGTATACTAACCACTATACTATCAAGGATGTTGATTTCGGCAGGCACAAGTTAACATTTTAATTGAATCAAGATCTGTATTCACTTTTATTAATCTCTATTTCCGTATTTTTATCAAGCAGTTTTGCTTACTCCTTTTATCTGTATAGACAACTACAGTCGTGCCTGGATATAGTGAACTAATTACGGCAAGGCCTATTCATAGTATCAAGGCTGTTCATGGTTGACATTTTTTGTTTAAAACTAATTTTATTTGTTCCAAATTGATATTTGTGCAAGATATCATAACAATACGTTTGTAGAAAAATGAAAAGGTTAACAAAACAAGCAATAACGTCCGGAAATAGCTGATTTTGCAGCAATCAACAGCTAAAATACAATTAAGGGGAATACCCGTTTTCGTTTCTGATTCCTTTTTGTGTTTTTTTGTTTGTTTCTGCTTGAAAATGCTTTCAAAATTTGGTTCAATATTTAGAGGCTCTGAATTGTTCACTTAATAGTGTACTCTATGTAAAAATTTAGGTATTCATAATACCGGGTGTTCACTATATCCAATCACGACTGTATAATAAAAATGTAAAAAAAAAATTGTAACTAAAAAAATATAAACTTTCCATTTTTTTATATGAAACAAAAATAAAAAAATTTGTCCTTTATTTAATAATTAAAAAAAAAAAAAAAGAATATAACCTAACACAAACTCCCCGACGAGGATTCGAACCCCGGTCTCCTCGCAGATCAAATGCAAGCGCACTAACCAACTGTGCTATCGAGGATGTTGAACTGACAGCAACTTTACATCTATATCTATCCAAATCAAAAATGTAGATCAAAGCTGTTTTGTTTAATTTGACTTAACACCTTGCGACTTCTCCCTTTGGGGGCACGTGAAAAATAAGGTTTACGCCAACAGCCCAGCTTCGATTGAAGACCTCAAAGATAGAATTCGTGAGGCTATTGAGGATATAGGGCAGCCACTTGCGATTTGGCTATGGAAAATTCCATCAAAAGGATAAGGTCCTGTAAACGTGGTTGTGGTGGCCATCTGGCTGATGTTGTTTTTCATTATTAAACGGCAAACCTTCCTTTTTATTATGAAATAAACATCCGATCATTTATCTCAAAAAATGTCATTTTTCTTTGAATACCAAAATAACACCTCTGATTGGAAAACCCTTTATAATCACAAATGGAGTATATCCTCGTTCCAAGAGTTATACACGCGTTAGTTGCTAATTGTTAAACGGAAAAAGCTTTATTCAATGGACAAATGGAGTAAAGATTCCAATACTTAAATACTTCAAAATATTGAGATTTAATTCAATGTCAAGATATGCAGTTTGTTGGTGAGAATGCATTTTTCAGCCTACGGACTTTTCAAATTAGTGTTGTAAAGTTGCTTAAGCTAGAATATGTGTATTTTATTGGATTTTATTTAATTTATCTCTTCACATAAAATCCACATTATCTGCTATGCTGCCAACTTGTTTAGTTACAATTATCTGCTGTCAGCCCTGCTAACCTTGTTCTAGATAAAGTGCATAGTCACAGTCATAGTCATTGTCACAAAAGTATTAAAAAGGAAAATCATAGTAAAATCTTTCATTTCAAAGTCAATCGTGTGACAGTGAGCAACAAAATATTCAATTAAAAAGGAAAAACTTTGGTCTTTGGGTTTACAGTGAACATTAAAGTAATAAATTAAAAGAAAATCAAAATTTTTGCAAACAACTCGACATTGAAAAAATATTATACATTTGTGAGTAACTAATTCAATTTTTCAAGTTATGAAAATTATTTATTAAAGACTATACCAAAAGTAAAAAAGTGAATATATTTCGTGCAATGGCGTCGGCAGTGACTTCATAAAAATACAAACATTTTCGATCAGCATCAGCAATAACGTCCATATTGGCATGTCTCTATTTGTCCGTTCAGCTCTTTCCCTCCGTTTTAACAAAAGGATTTTCGAGATGCTCATTTTCTATAGTAAAATATACGCGTCATATGTATAACGCGTAAAAAAAAGCAATTTTCGTTAGCTTTGACGTCACGAAGCGTCCAGAAAGTTCTAGAAAAAGTGCAGAGCTGCCAACTGGCATTCATACTCATGTGTCAATAAGGGAAAAAAAAAACTTCCTTTTCAACTATCTTTCGTATAATTTTTCATTACGAAGTCAACCTTCCTTGAGTGAACAGTAAAAATTTTTCAATTAATAGAAACAAGTGATATCAGATTAAAGTTCAAATTAAACAATTGAGACTAGCCGATTTTTTCAAGATTTAGAAAAAATTTATAAGCTACAGTATCAAAGTTACAAAAGTGAGTTTATTTCGTGCAAAGGTGTTGTGGCATGCCACATATAAAGCATACACAACCAAAAAGCATCAGGATTAAAGTCGATATAGACATATATAGACATATCACATGCAAAATCGTGAATAAAAATACGCGAAAAAAAATGCAATTGCCGTTAGCGATGACGTCACAAATCGTCCAGAAACTTCTAGAAAAAATTGCAGAGCTGCCAACTGTGGTTCATACATGTGTTAATGAGAAAAAAAAATTTCTCTTCTTTTCAAACTTCCTTTCGTATAATTTTTCATTATCAAGTCAACCGTCTTGGAGTGAGCACCAAACATTTTTCAACAAATAAAACCATAGTGAAATCAGAATTAAATAAATAGAAAAAAGTGAAATCAGAATTAAAAAATAGAAAACAGTAAAATCAGATTTAATAGAAAAAAGTGAAAACAAATTAAAGAAAAATTAAACAATTATAATATCGGAAAAAATTGATGAGCTACAGTATCAAAGCTACAAAAGTGAATATAGACGTGTTCGTCCGTCCATCCGTATTAACAAAAGGATCTCAGAGAAGCGATTTATCTGTAACATAAAATACAACATCACTTATATAATCGAACGTACAAAAACGCGTAAAAAAATTCAATTTTCGTTTGCGTTGACGTCACAAATCGTCCAGAAAGTACTAGAAAAGTGCAGAGCTGCCAACTCTCGTTCGCACATGTGACAATGAGAAAAAATAACTTCATCTTCTTTTCAAACTTCCTTTCGTATATTTTTTCATTACAAAGCCAACCAGTGACTAAAATGGTTTAACTAATTTGAAGTGAACTTAGATTAAATAAAAATCAAACCATTGTGACTAAATACCCGATTTTTTCAAGATTTGCAAAAAATGTAAATCAAAAAAAGTCTACATAAAAACCACATGCCACAACTTCTATGCTGCCAACTTCTGTACCTATTATTTCTTAGCGCTGCTAATCTTTTATATATTATATATATAATCTTATATTTATAAGACGAAAAAAAAAACAATCGTCTCGTCAACTAACTTTTGTATTATTTTTTAGAAAGAAGCTAAAACGTTTCTTGTTTGAGAACTTGAGAGTTGATATTTTTCAGTGTCGCGGCGGCGCACTGTGCTACAGTGAAGATTTGAACATTTAATTTCTTAAAAAAAACATTTGACATGTATAAAGGCAAGTAATATGCATTAGAAATCAAAACTATCAATTATATATTATTCTAACAAATTCTATTGCAATTCCAGGCACTTAGTACTCAACCTACTTTAGTTCTTCAACATTTTTCAACGAGAAGACGTCACACTGTGCTACAGTGAATCATCTGAGTCGTTTATTTCTTAAAGAGTAACAAAGGCAAGTAATACTCTTCATTCAAAATCAAAACTATCAATTATTTTGTTTATAGCGCTGCTAAGTTTTCGCTTATTAAATCAAAATTTTATGGTTTTTGTCCAAAAATGCCAAAAGGTTATCGATCAATATTGCAAATATAAGAAATATAAGAAAAAAGTGGTTTCTTTTTGGTCAAAATTGCAGCCAAACTTTTTCGAATATCTAATTTATTTTTTATGAAGCTAAATTTAGCTCGTCAAACAAGACAAATTTCAACATATTCAAATAGATTTTAGGTAAAGCTCAACATTTTTAGCCTCGTGAACGTTGATTATTTCGATCCGATCTAGCTGCGGTCTATTATAAACAGCGCGCATGAATCGTAAATGCCGCATTTATCCTTAGAAGTAGCGCAGCGATGGGCAGTCTCTCAATTTACATAACTTACGAGGCTTTCGCAGCAAATTCTGCCGCAGCGCAGTCGGCTCAGGCACGATCAAATCTCTCTCTCTCTCTTTTTGTTTGATTGCGGTTTTTGCTCTCTTATGCGCTTTTGCGTACGCACACAAAGAAATGTTGGTTACATTGACTGAGCAGCTCGCTCAAATTTCGTTTAGCGCTTATTGGTATGTGTGGGCGGCAGCAAACGCAGCAAAATGTTTGTTCTATTTTTAGAACGCTTAGGCTCCATTTGTCATAATGGGCAGGTGGTAATAAGAGAAGCGAAGCAGAAGAAGAAGTTGAATGTTTTAGAACATGCTGGCTCCATTAATTTGCACAGCTGTTGTCCTGAGACTAATTTGGACACTTAAACCGTGTTAGTGTTGATGGGTCAGTGGTTCAACTCCAGCGATGGAAATTGTTTATATATATATATTTTTTTTTTATATTAATTGTTTTTATATTTTTAATTTTTTACATGAATCATATTTGATTTATTTTTAACCCCCGACGCAAAAAGAGGGGTGTTATAAGTTTGACGTGTCTGTCTGTCTATGGCATCATATCATATTTTAGAATAATTAATACGAGGGGCATTCAAAAAGGAAGTTTCCCTAATTTTAAAATGAAGTACAAAACAATTTTTAGGTTAGAAAATGAATATTTATTAATTATTTGAAACACAAACTATTTTTCTACATAGTCACCTTCGACTTGAATACATTTTTCGTATCGGTTATAGAGTTTATGCAAACCTTCTTTAAAAAAAGACGTGTCCTATTTTTGGAGCCATAAGTTGACAGATGTTTGGACTTCTTCGTTTGAAACAAAATGCTGCCCACTTGGTGCGAGATCCGGAGAGTAGGGTGATCGAAAATTTCCCATTTGAATTTTTCCAATAAAGTTCTCGTTTTTTGAACAGCATGAGGCCGTGCATTATCTTGAAAGATTAAGATTTTTTTGGATAATTTTCCTGGACGTTTTCGTCTGATGGCATTTTTAAGCTTATTTAAAACTTCGCAGTAACGATCCGCATTGATTGTTGTACCAGGTTCCAAAAAATCAACCAACAAAACACCTAACTCGTCCCAAAACACTGTGGCCATGATTTTTCCAGCAGAACGTTGAATTTTTGCTTTTTTCGGAGCACTTTCTTCTGGTTTCTTCCAAACCATGCTTTGATGCTTTGTTTCGGGATTCGTATGATGACACCACGTTTCATCATCCGTCACAATGCGGGAGTAGAGACTATCGCCTTCTTTCTTAACCATTTCAAAAAATTTTTGAGCAGCGACTATTCGTTGATGTTTATGGTTTTCGGTAAGCAGGCGTGGGACCCATCTGGCGCAAACTTTGCTGTAACCAAGCTTATCCTTCAAAATTGAAAAGATTGAAGCTCGGCCAATTTCAATATCAGGAGGAATCAATTCGAGAATATCATCGATGGTCAGCCGTCTGTCCTCTTCAATAATTTTTTGAACAGCTTCAATAGCTCTGTCCGTAGTGACTGTTTTTGGACGTCCTGCACGCTGTTCATCATGAACTTCTGAACGTCCCGCGATAAAATCAGCGCGCCATCTTCGCCCCATTTGCACACTCATACAATTCTCACCACAAATTTCCACTAGTTCACTGTGAATTTTGTTACTATTCAGTCCTTTTGAAGTTAAAAAACGAATAACTGCACGCAATTCACAATTGGACACGTTTTGCAATGGTAGCTCCATGGTTGTTGTGTTTATACTGCTGAAAAAACTATTTTCGGTCACCAATACCAGTGCCGCTCTTATCGATAGACTCAACACTGATGTTGTGTTCAGTGCGAGGCCGCTAGATGGTGCACAAGAGAAACGCCAGACCAGGGAAACTTACTTTTTGAATACCCCTCGTAGATTCTTCGGTACTTTAACATTAAGTTTCTTTTATTATTTTTTACTTTTTAAATGAAAGTTCTTGTGTCGGGGGTTTTTTAAATTTTTAATTTAATTTTTTTATATTTATTTTCAACACTGTCATGGCGCAGTAACTACATATACATAGTAGGCTTTGAAAAACAATTATATTATACAAGTAAAATTATTTTTCACTTGCAGTCAGACTTCGTGTTGTGTGTTAAAAACTAAAAACATATTCAAGGAAGATTTGTCTCGAACGCTAAGGACGGGTTCCAATTAAAATCGTTTTTTTTACTTCCACGTAGCTTAATTTCAAGAGACGCCAAATCAGATGTCTGATCCGCTGGAAATAATTACAAAAATGGGTACGTAAAATATGTTATATAATTGGTTGTTATTAAATGAGATCGCATCTGCAGTCGGGGACGAACAAAAAACGGGGCAAAAAGCCATTCCAGCTCCTACTGAAATGATCGTCGTCAAAGGTCGAGGTAAAAGACCAGCAAAAATCGGTGAAAGGTCACACTGAATTCAAGTCTTCGCCAATGCCCGACGAGAACTCAAACGTTCTTACAATCAAGATACCGGGAAAAGGTAAATTTAAAATTTAGCAAAGTTATTGATTACTATTAAATGCTGCCCTTATTTCATTAGACAAAGCTAAAGCTATGGGACGGGAACTTGAAGAGTTTGTCACTGGAGGGCTCATTCAAGGCTCTGGGTCGCAACAGCAGCAACTGCTTGTGGCGCAGGAGTCTTCATTGGTTAAAATATCGTCGACTTCAACATTCAGCACCTACAGTCAATTCGAACCGAAAGCTTTACCCACGCATACATGCAAGCCGAGTAATGTCGACGTAGAGTCGACCTTGGAAGAAGAAGAATTGGAGGAGCTACTCCAAAATGATGGCAAAGTGTTCCAGGAGTATTTTTCGGGCTTTACAAACTATAAAAAAATACAAAAATTGTTGTCTACGGTATCGAGTGAAGGTTCGTCCACGCAAACCTTAAAAAAATCTGACGGCATCAATTTAATAGAGCTGGACCCGGACACACCACTACGTACGTACTGCTAAACTATGAATATCCTTTTAATTTAAGTAACATTTTCCTTACAGCGGAAATACAAAAAATTCCACCACAAGACGACTTTCGAGTTTATTTTGAACTGGACAGCCAGTCCATTGAGATACTGCGGCGTATTGCTCATATGCCCATACATGACCAGGACAAGGGGCCAAAGCCGGAAGACTGCATAGTTGACGAGCGCGCCATTCTCTTCCTGATGTATTTTTACAAAACACGTAAACACCCACAGGAAACTCACTTTTGGATATATGTCCACGAGGGATTCTTTCCCGCCCGTATGCTAATAGAGCATCCTGAATACCTGGACAGTCTTTTGCCACACCGTGCTGAGAACACGAAAGCAGCCTATGAACATTTGCTGAAACGCACTGAAAACTATGCCCTTAAATACAATGAAGGATCGGAACCATTGCCTCGTACGGGTCTACAAACCTATTATATGGTTACAGCCCAGGTACGCATGCTGCTCCAAGGCGTTACTAATACTGAGAAACACATTTTGGAGCGCAACTTGCTCAGAGCACGATTCGCTGCCCACTTGCTGGAGCGTCATATTGAGGAGACTTATGCCGCTGGTCACACTGGACCCATCTGCTGCAGCGACTTACTTGATTGGGCTCTGACCCATGAGCGCAGACTACATCTGTTGCTTGAGGAGCCACTGCAATTTGCTCAAGAACGCGCTGAGCGGAACTTATCAAACAAACCGAATCTGTTGGCACCCGCAATTGAGGAATACAGGCGGTTTTATATTGATGGCGTAGTGCCAAGGCCTGATTCGCTGGCCATTAATCCACACAAGATTGGGATTCGCAAGTTTGATATGCCCACGTTGAAGCTACCTTCTGTAGCTCATTGCCCCGTGGAGGGCTGTGGTGCAGGACTCTGCGAGCGGAATTTAATGTCCCATTTTGTAACACATCATTGTCGACGTTGGGTGGAGCTGTATCAGCTGGACATCTTCACCCATGTATTGTGCTTGGATTTTTATGCACCCGATCAGGTTTTTTGTCTCTACGTCTTAGGCTTGTCGCCACAGAAGGCCAAGACTACACAACCCAGACCTACCCAAGTGCGCAACATGATGTTGCCATTTGAAATGTTAGTTATATCGGATCATCTACCTGTTCTCTTCATGCATAGTCAAATTTTGATGTGTAGGAACCATGGAAACTGTCAGGATCACGAGCGCTGCATCAATGACTCAACGAAGTGCGCCATTAAACTTTATGTTTTTTGGTTCGTGACACGCGACGATTTCCCTAAGAATGGGTCCATGCACATGCATATGTACGCAAAGGCACAGCGTACCCCCAAGGGTTATAAAGTGGATTTGATGCCTTTGTCCAAGTTTCAAGGAGTTCGGCATATGTTATCGAATTATCCAAACTGTTGTTTTGTACTTGACCAGGACGGGATGAAGGAGTTAACAGACAACTTCAAACAACTCATCCTGGTTGATTTAAAATATGCGGAAAAGGACGATGAAGAATAAAGTTCTTTATAGATGTTGCCGAAAATTTGTTATTTTCGAACTTTTTCTGCTGCATTTTGCAGAAAATCCAAAAAATGTAAATAAAAAATATAAAAAAATTGATTTGAATTAATACTTTGATGGCGGTATTGTAAATTTTGATGGGAGTAACTATGAAATTTTTTAAATGACCTCCGGCTTTGTCCGGAACAACGGCTGGGATAGCTCATTAATGCCCAGGATAGATATCACAAGAAATTTTTATGCTTTGCTGGGACTTTCGCTATTCTGAATAAAAACGCTTTTTTTCTTCGTTTAAATATTTATTTTGCGTCGTTTGCGGAATTTTCTCACCGCACTGAAGTTGAGCCGACACGCTCCATATTTTTGGTTTGTTATACAATATAATTTGTGATGAATATTATTATTATTGACACTAGATATTAACTTTATTTGTATCGACTAGTATCGATTATTGTGTAATTATTGAGTATTGAAAAACGTAGAGAATAAGAACCCTGTTAGAATAAGAACCATGGAATAAATTTTCACTTCCATTTTAAAGATCATGTTGAATACCCCAAAATTTGCTTAGCTGCCTCCAATAGTTTGCACTGACTTGAGAGGCAACTTTCCTTAAAGGATAACTTAAATTTTACTTTTTTTTACTGGCGAGGAATTTTGCTAAGAAACTGAAAGCTATGCCCAACCAATTTAACCAAATCCAAACAAAAATTCAACATTAATACCATTAGTACTCATATTACAATATTTATCATTAACTAGTGAGCCGGCAGACGTCGTCGTGCCCAAACTTTTTGAATACTCTTAAAGTGAAACTTTGTAAACATCGTAAGATTCTCTAATCAGCTTATCAAGACAATCAAGATTTTGGATTAGTTGACTTTCATGACTCTCTAAAAAGCAGTATGGACGAACTTAAGTATTCTTAAGAGAGCTCGCATCTCTAATAAATTTATGCCCTACAGAAACTACATTCAACCCCTTTGCGACTACGCTTCTGTCTGCACTTGATGTCCAATACACGGTGTTGAGCAATTTTCTACTATGCTATATTCACGATATTCACAAAAATGCATATATCTCCCGAACCAATACATACAATCACATCGCAATAAGTTTAAAACCTCCATATTGACTACTTCTAACCAACGCAAAAATAATATAATAAATATCGTGAGAACACCCGTAACACATAAAACTTAAGTTTCTTTTAAGTACTATACCGATCAAAAAGTTTTTGGGAGTTTCGATTGAAAAGGCGCGCTCAAAATGAATCGGTATATTTCATTTTTATTAGGTTGGTAGGACTGTTTTTGACATCTTGTCATAATTTGAGAGAAACTGCCTTAAAAGTATTGCTGTGGCAATTGTTGTTGTTAGTCGAAAAAAGGACGGTCTTCGATTTTTGCATTGGAAAAAAACGAGTATCAACGAATTTGTTTGAAATTTTGTGTTGCGAATGAATTTTCGTGTAAGATTCGCTTAAGATGTTGCAAAAGGCCATCACTGAGGACTGTGTGTCCAAAGCAGAGAGGTCGTGAAGACGTCACTGATTTGCCTCGTTGCGGTCGTTCAACATCAACATAACACCGAAGAAAACGTCGATGCAGTGAAGAAAATTGTGCTCGAAAATCGTAGTGTCGGAATTCGTGAGATTGCTTCCGGCCTTGGCATCTTATATGGATCAGCCGAACACATTTTGGTTGAAGTTTTGGGCATGAAACGCGTCGCGGCCCGACTCGTGCCAAACACTCGCTCAAGCTCCTTATTCACCAGATTTGACACCGTGCGACTTTTACCTGTTCCCAAACTTAAATGGCCATTAAGAGGGAAGACACTATTGAGATCATCAAAGATTTTGCACGGCCATAACGCGCCATATGCCGATGATGTCTATATCCCCACCGTCTAAAAAGTTTACTTTTTTTAAGACGATACGAAAGTATTTTTAATATATATTCAATACAACTTTATTATGAGCTCCAATCTATTTTTGGGACCATCAAATACTTTCGTATTGCCCTAATATGGAGACTTTTTAGGCGATAACGTTATCGATATCGTTGGTTGGCGCCATCCTAATGAACTTCTTTTAATAATAGTAACGATGCGTTCGTAAAACTTCTCAGCCTGCCCTCGATTTTACACAACTTGTTGCAAATTTTTCATTGGTTTTATGTTTTTCCAGTGCTGAACAAATTGATTTTACGCACATCTTGTCCAGCCAGCCAGCCATAATGTGGGGAGCCATTGGTAGCCAGAGATATCGGCGTCACCTTGAATGCATTGTCATTACTTTGGCCACACTTGAAGTCCTTAACGGCAACCCTGGGCCACATTGTCATGCTCAGGCTCATTACTATCATTGTTGTCGTCGTTGGCATTGTCATCCCATCCCATATCCCCATACCGCATTCACATCCTCATCCACATCCACATCGTTGTCATCAACAACATCATTGCCATTGCCGCTAGACATGTCAGTTAATCCGCCTGTCGAGCTCTCTCACACTTATGCACATCCACATCCACACATTGCCATGCATCTATAATGCTTATATGGCTAAGGAGTGCTAAGGAGGGATGCGGCGACAATATAACACACCATCCATCCAGGAATAGAGCGGCAGCGCCATAAAGTGCAAGGATACGTAATGCAATATTTAGCGTCCTTTGAGCGCGTTTCGAGTTAAGTGACAAAAAACAAGCGGTAGGAGTTAAAGCCATGGAGCTGGAGATGGAGCTGGAGCTGTTGCCGAAGCTGAAGCTGAAGGCGCACGCCGCGCCGGTGAGCTGTCAAGTTCTGGTAAGGAGCTGCCAGGATAAGCGTTGCCATGCAGCCATACAGCCATGGTACGTGCAGCACAACGCATATCTAGTTGCAACTTGCAACAAATATTAAATCAGTAAAATGTCCTTTAGGGCGCACTTAAAAGTAATTGTTGTTGTTGTTGTTGTCGCTTCATCTTCAGTTACAACGCGTCAAAAATTTGTGACGTCGTCTTGCGCTGCCTCCTGCTGCTGCTGCAAGGATGCTGCTGCTGGGGGGTGGCGAAGCCCCTTGCTCCGTCTGCGTTTTTTATTACGCACATTGCGCGCACGACGACATTGTTGCCACGTGTCTGATGGATACCTCTACTTAGGCGCCGCTGAAAGATTCTCCAAGTGCAAATGCATTTCACGGCTATGAAATTACTTACGCAAGAGTTTTGGCTGTTTGCAAGGACTAAACTAGATTCCAGCAGCCAGCCAGATAAAGGGTGGCCAGCAGGCAATAAAACTTTTTCCACTTGGTATGTTTTAGAATGACATCGCCACGTGAAGTAATTTGAGCGCTGGCAAACTGGACTTGAAAAGATTGTTGCAAAGAAGCCAAAGATCTAGATTCAACTGGAGTCAAGCTGGTCTATTAGGCGGTTGGATTCGGCTGAACCAAGAAGTTGATCAAACTTACAGATTTTAGTTAAAAGATGACGTGCTTTTCCAAGCTCTAATCTGCTCACCCTGTATTATTCGTTCTTTTACGCTCGTAATCTCTTAACTTTTCAGTTTCTTGCCACAGCTCGCTCCGCCCAACCCGCCTGCTCTGACTTGCTTGGGGTAAGCGATTTCTGCATAATTTGATTTTGCGGTTTTAGGTATGAAAAATAAAATAAATGGATACATACTCGGTATCCCCATTTTCCAGAACGAGTAGTTACGAGAATGGCTTGATAAGTCTGTGACTTTTGGAACGAAAGTTTGTTTGGACAACAATTTAGGTTAACAAATAAAGCAAAATATTAGTCTTGTTTTGGCTGGATACACTTAGTCCAACGCTTTCCTAGCTTTTTTATTGCTTCCAAAAATGGGGCTTTCTAAAGGCACCAATGGTAACGTTTTCACTGATAACATGAAGATGAAAATGAAGACGAAGATGAAAAAGAAGTAGATGAAGAGGACGAAGAAGATGACTACGAAGATGCAGATGTAAATGAAGATGAAGACGAAATCGAAGACGTAAATGTATAGTGCCCATGAAAATGATGTCAATAATATCGGTAATGATGATGACAATAATAAAGATTTTGCTGATTATTAAGATAAAGATGACAAGGAAACGGAAACACGATAAAGATGATAATTACGATAAATACATATACTTATAATTTCGAAAACGCCATTGAAGACGATAATGCCGATGATGACGATGATGGCGACGATGAAGATGATGATGTCGATAATATCGGTAATGATGATGTCAATAATAAAGATGTTGCTGATTATTAAAATGAATATGACAATGAAACAGAAACACGATAAAGATGATAATTCTAATGACTACCCATATATATGACGATGAGGATGACGACGATAAAGATGATGACGACGATAAAGATGATGACGACGATGAAGATAATGATGATGTTGATAATGACAATAAAAAGATGTTGCTGATTATTAAGATGAAGATGACAATGAAACAGAAACACGGTAAAGATGATGATTCTAATGACTACTTATATAATGTCGATAACGCCATTGAAGACGATAATGGCGATCATGGAGATGAAGACATGGCGATGATGAAGATGATGATGTCGATAATGTCAGCAATGATGATGACAATTATAAAGATGTTGCCGATTATTAAGATGTAGATAACAATTAAACAGAAACATGGTAAAGATTATAATAACGATGAATACATATATAATTTCGATAACGCCATTGAAGACGATAATGCCGATGATGGACATGATGGACATGAAGACATGACGATGATGAAAATGGTGATGTCGATAATGTCAGTAATGATGATGACAATAATAAAGATGTTGCTGATTATTAAGATGAAGATGACAAAGAAACAGAAACACGGTTAAGATGATAATTCTAATGACTACATATATAATAATGCCAGTGATGTTGATGAAGATGAAGATGATGACGACAATGAAGATGATGTTGATAATGTCAGTAATGATGATGACTATAATAAATATATAACTGATTATAAGGACAAAGGTGACAATATACAACAAAAACACGATGAAGATTATAATTATGATGACTATACGAGGTGTGTTCAAAAAGTAAGGCGACTTTTCAAATTATTATTATTATTTGGAAATAAATGCTTGCGGAACTTAAAGCTATTTTTATCTAGAAGAAATGTTGAGCCAAGGTCATCGAAAAGTTTTTTTCAGTGTATGTTATATGAACTATTTCGCACACTTTTTAACTAATTAGATTTGATTAGCAGTTGTAAATTTATTTCATGTCCTTGTTTAAAATTTCCATAATGCCCTCGGGCATTACAGTGATTGTTAATTATAAAAAAAGGCCAACTTTAAGCAAAGTTATTTAATGCTTAATTTGAGTAAATTATAGAAAAAGTATAAAAAGTTATAATTCGTTTCAATTAATTATTTTTCAGCGCTAAGAACTTTAAAGTGTGCTTAATCTGCTGCGCAGTCCAAATATTCTTATCTTTCAATTTTCTTATGGTTCAGGCTAAAGTTAGGTTAGGTTGTATAGGCAGCTTAGATAGTGACTGAGATCACCCAGAGACCAAGAGGTCTATTGTGTTGCCAAATTAAAAGAAGGGGAGTAAAGGAATTGAAGAATGGGAGGTATTGTGGAGGAGGCTTAAAAACTGTAGGACATCCCTAATCGCTTAAGTCTCTCATGTTGCAGAACCAATTGGAGGATTCGACGAAAGTAGCCAGATCCGCTATGAGCACATAGGTTAGACTACCCAGATACTCAAAGAATGGTTTACCCAGCAAGTGGGTTCGTCTTCTAAGAAGCGCCGGGGAGTCGCTTAGCAGGTGCTGGATGCTTTTTGTTTCTTCCTCATCTCTGCAGCTGCGGCAGAAATCGTGATGGGGAAAAGGCAATCTCTCAGCCATACTGCCGATGGTGAAGTGCCCCATTAAAACGCCTACCACCATCCTAGTCCTGCTTTTATGGAAGCACAGGAATTCAGTTGTTCTTTTTGGATCATATCTCGGCCAGAGCGCTCGGAAGATGTGGCAACCGGACACCATGTCCCATTCTCTTTCCGCCAGAGCTCTAGCCGTCTCCCTAATTTGCGATACGACGTCTTGTTATGGTCTTTTTATGTCCGTAACCGCAAAGTTAGCTGCCAGCGCTGAGCCGTCCCAGGCGCACTTGTCCGCCACCTCGTTATCAGGGACAGGCAGTGACCCGGAACCCAGCAGAGGGTTATTGAGTGGTGATGGTTACAGTTGAGCGCTAGCATCGTGTTACGGATTAGTTTACTCTTTATGTTGTGCGATGACAGAGCTTTAATAACATACTGACTATCGACAAGAATTACAATGTTCCTTGGGCTTCCGTCCAAGGTGACAATAAGTCACCTACGTATATATCTGTTTAAAATCGCTAGACCAGTCGGGGAGGTGGAATGAAAGCTTCGTCGTAAGCTCTTCAGAGAAGTTGCACTAATCCATCTTGGAACTATCGGTATAGATTGTCAGCTCATTCCCTTTTAAAGGGGTTCTTTGCATCCACTCTTCCCTCTCCAAGCTTAGCATCTGCTGTAATTCTTGAGGTCTCTGCGATCTAAGCTGATTACTAACAGTTTGGTCCGAACAACATGCTATCTACTCTATCTATCTTGCCTTCTTAGCCTTTTACAAACATTGCCTTAAATTATAGTACCGTCGTTAAATGTGATCTTGAATATGATTCCGATTGACATCCAATTAAAGCTAACTGCAGCAAGCACGGCCACCAGAATCAAAGAAACTGGACTCTGGAGGACTAGTATCTTCGGACATGGCAGCATTCTGAAGGGTCAAGAGACTAGCAAATCAACAGATTACCTAACACCAGTACTGGACTTCAAGAAGAGGTTCGATGTCAGATTCCCGACGCGAAAGGAGTGGGACATGAACAGGGTAAAAAGAGCAGACGCAGCTGCAATCTATACCGACGGATTCAAGATGGATCGCGGTGTAGGAGCAGAGGTCTACTCGGAAGAACTCGAAGTATCTCTCTCCTATCGCCTAAGCAGCAGAAACAGCATCTTCCAGGCGGAAGTCTTTGGCATCAGAGATGCAAGTAAGGTGTTGAATAATCATCCGAGTCAGCTGGCGGAGGTGTGTATATTCTCCGACAGTTAAGCAGCTTTGCTGGCGATCAAATCGCCAACCGTGAACACAGAAATCATCAGACAATGCAAAGAAGATCTCAATGGCCTTGCAAGCAGAATGAACATCGCTCTCGTATGGGTTTTTGGACATAGGAACGTATACGGGAATGAAAAAGCTGATGAACTGGCGAGAAAAGGAGCATTAGATGGCGAAGCAGCGGAGGTAGCTGTCAAATACCCCTCAGCGCTTTCAAGAGAAAACTTCTTCTGCGAGCTCAGAACAAGGCTGAAACCAGATGGAAAAATATTGGCACTTGCAAGATTGCAAAGGAAATTTGGCCGCGATACGACAAGCGTAGAACGGCCGAACTGCTAAGCAAGCCAAGAACAATGATCTTGAGAATAGCATCGACAATAACCGGACATTGGCTGTTAAGAGACCATGCAAAGAAAATGGGCTGGCCCTACAACGTCAGATGCCGAAACTGTGACCAGGAGAACACAGATGAGACAGTTTATCATTATTTATGTAAGTGCCCACGATTGGGGTCCTTACGCCACAGAGCACTAGGAAGCTTCGCGTTAGGAAGCCTACGTGACTTGGCAGAAAAGAACATAGACGACATCAGCAGGTTTATTAACGGATCGAGATGGTTTGAGTAGACTGAACAGCAGTGGTTCCCATTAGTGGTGTAACAAAATGGCGCATTAGCGCCTATTGAGTTTGAATATATTGTCGCTCAAACGGCACCCAAACCAACCAATCAACCATCCCCAGTTACATGCTCGTCAACAAACCTAATATACTCTACAATCCCCAGCGTAAAGTGTATGAAAAATGTAACGCAATCAAACTGTCTTGGCCTTAGTTATTGTTGTTTTTAGCCAGTTAGTATTACCACATTAATGGCTTGGCTCAAATTATGCGCAAAACTAGCTGTGAATTGCCTCAAATTACATGCAATACATATGCATATGTACACACACACACACACATATATATATATTTCGTATGTATATAAGAGCGTTGTCTGCGCTTTGCTTTCATATACATAGACATATATGCATGTATGTATGTGTGCGTCTATTCGCATGCGAATGCATAAATACATCGAAAATTTTATTAAGTTTTATGCTCGAGCGCACAAAAGTAGACTACACTTTGAAGATGGCGACGACTATGGCGACAGCAACAACAACAAGGACAACAAGGACAGCAGCAGCAGCGACTTGGACGACAACAACAGCAACAACAACAACGTTCAATTGCAAATAAGTTTCAAGAGCGGCGCATTTGTATTTGTGTTTGCATTTGTGTGTGTGCGTTTGTTTGCATGCTGGCTTGTCTGTGTATTTATTTGCATGCGTGTGTGTGTGCATGTGTGTGTGTGTGTGTCCGTGTTTGCGCCTTTAAAGCAAGTTCTTGAAGTTTCGGAGGCTCGACTTTTTCGCTGGAAAATCAACTCATAAACAATATAAAAGATCTTTGAAGAAGCTTTCAAGTGCGTCGGTGTGTGTGTACGTCTGTGTGTGTGTGGTTGTGTGTGTGCGCAAGAAGCTTAAATAGACGATTTTATAGTCTATGACATATATTTCTTATTTGATCAAGTTTTAGCTGTCTGCATTACTTGGCAGGACTTAAACCAAAACAAGTACAAAACAGTTCATAACTTGGCTGAAAGTTATGCGTGGTAACAGAATTATGGCCAAGTTTTGCTCTTGGCAATATACAAGTACGGCTTATTAAAGCCAAAGCTGCAGTTAATGAGCATTAGCATATTTTTGAGAGTATAGTATGTTTTTTTTATGTCATAGCTCCGACTAGTTTGAAGGATGTTTTCCAAGAAATAACTAACTTGTAATATGTCGGTAAATATATACCTACAATATAAAAAGGACTTAGGAAAAACTGCAGTTCTTGTAGGGGATTAATTTTACCCCTCGAGCAGTATTTTTCGCAATCTGAATCCTACTGCCAACAGATTGGCTTGTGCACAACGTAATGGAAAACTTCAAGTAAAAATAAAACAGAAAGGATCAAACAAAAATTTCCTCCAATGAGTTAATTTAATTAATTTAACTTAATTTTAGGAGCAGGCATCTTTTCTGAAGAGCTTTCGACGAAGCTTTCATTCCGACTCTTCGACTGGTGTAACGTTATTCAAACGAATAAACAAATATTTTCTTCAATTTCTAAGAAATATTGAGAAGATGGGATGCATAAAACCACCTTCAAAGAGTACGAGCTGACGATCTATACTGATGGTTCGAAGATGGATGATGGCACAGGAGCTGGCATGTTCTCTGAAGAGCTTACGACGAGGCGTTCATTCCACCTCCTCTTGAGATGTACGCAGCCTGTGCAAGCGGCTAGTCTTTTTGGCACCTTGGACGGAAGCCCTAGCAGCATTCTAATTCTACCATAAAGAGTAAACTGCATAAAGAGTAAACAGCACCTGCTATGCGACTACCCGGCTTTTCTTAGAAGACGAACCCACTTGCTGGTAAACCATTCTTTGAGTATCTGGGTAGTCTAGCCTATGCGCCCATAGCGGATCTGGCTGATTTCGTCGAATTCTCAAAATGGTTCTGCAACATGAGAGACTTAGGCGATTAGGTATGTAAAGTTTTTGATCGTCCTCTACAATTACTCCCTTTTTTTAATTCCTTCTCTTCTTCTTTTATTTAGGCAACACAACGGACCTTATGACCTCTGAGTGATCTCAGTCACTGTCTGAGCTACCTATACGACCTAACCTAACCCATATCTGTGAAGCTTACCCCAATCCGCCACGCGTCTCTAGGGATGAGTAAGAGAGAAATGAAATACCTAACGCGGAAACAGGCCGGAGAAAGGAAACTCTTTAACAAACCCCGTCATAGGCTGGACTCCGCTTATGTTCGGTGTTCTGTGCTTTTTGGACAGGAATATGCAGAATAGAAGGTGGCGGAGGAACCCGAATAGTCAACGACAGCCCTGAGGCTACCAAGATCAGTCACGGTACTAAACTGGAAATCTATCTTTAAGCCCATTCGTTCATTATGTGCCCATTACAACCCGTTATCGGGTTACGGCCGACCTTAACAGCTCTCACCAGGCACCTCTGCTTTGCGCGCTCCATCTTCAATTAGAAATACCAAGGGAGGATTGGTTCTCCTCTACTTGATCTTTCTATCTGAGTCGTGTTTGTCCCTTTCATCTCCTTCGCTTTCGATTCGAATACCTTTCTCGCTGTAGCATCTTAATCCATATGTAAGTACAACATGCCCGAGCCATCGCAGACGTATTGCGATCCGTTAGACAATATCTATATATATATAATATGTCATCGTAGAGCTCGTACAGTTCGTGGTTCAAGATTTAAGTCACGAATTGATTTAAGAGATGAAGATGATATACTATTTGGAATATATTTTGAGATGATTTGGACTAAAAATAGAACTGATAAAACCAAAGCTACAAACACCGTATAAGTATTTTTTGAACGCACTATAACATACCCCCGTCTTCTTATTCTTATCTTTAATGTCTTTGGTGGACCATAGCTTTTGCAACAATCTCTCTTTATTCGTCCCCCTCTACAACGACATTCCTACAGTGTCAGACTACTATTTTTCTAAGATCAGCTGCTACACCATCCATCCAACGTATCCTTAGGGGTCCTTTTCTTCTTTTTCCAATCGGTTTCAATATGAAGTTCTTTTAAGCTATTCTTTCAGTAGACATCCCAAACACATAGCCCAGCCACCTTATTTTCTGAGCCTTAACAAATTTAATCCCTGTTGCATGTCCTGCTGACGAGTCCAGTTCATGTTTGTATCTTCTCCGGTAGCTGCCATCCGGTTGGGTCCTATATTCTTCGTCATATTTGTATACAATACCTTCAATAACCACAAATTCCAGCTCGCATGCATTTACAGTGCCTACAAAATTGCTTGACAGTCTGGGACTTAGATGACTCGGCCGTAGCAAAACCCTATTTAAGCTCCAATTAAATTGTATGTTCTACAAGATACTAAACAGCAACACTTCATGAATTTCAAACAAATAAGGTAAATCGCTCGATTCCCACAAATCTTAGAATTTGGACGTAATAAACCTAATCGCCATTGTTGATGCAGTTCATCAGTTTAGTAGCTCAACAGTTGTGCTGCCGCTGCCGATGCCACTCCATAATAACCCAAGAGCAACAATAACAATAGCTACAACAACAAAGGATTGAGACTGACCCCTGAACACATGGAAGACACTTCATCACGCACATAAGTATGCTACACATATGAGAATATATCTGCTACTAAGCCAACTTGTAGCCTCGCCTCAGTCTCTCTCTTGACTCAAGTGCCAAAGCTAACAATGAAATCAACAATGGCAACAACAACAACAGCAACAATAATAACACCAAGCATCCTCTAGAATCCTGCTCTCCTCCATAGAAAAAATGATGAAAATAATAAAAACAAAAATTTAGCAAGTGCAATTGGGAAGAGCTTGAACCAAACAACTCAGAGAGTAGTACCAAAAATCCACTTGAAATTTTATGGCAAATTTTTGGCTGACATTCCAAGCCAAGTCAAGCTGAGCTGAGCTGAGCCCACTTTTGTATGCGACCAGACCAGGAAGCCAAGCTGAGCTGTGTGTAGCTGACGCCGGTTTATTGAAAATAATTTGATTACTGCAAGTCGAAGTTGGGATACACTTGCTGTGTGGAATCGGTTAAAAGTATATTTTGGTGGGACTGGTTAATACATTAATTCTTAAATGAATTTGAGTTCCAAAAAAAACTGCAGCACGACTTTAAGCTCCATGTCTCATATAGATATTTTGCAGTTTATCTGGGAACCCAAATTGGTTGTGATAAATAAATTCGTCCCTAAACGAAATGAGCTATATTTTGGTAAAGACAGCTGCGTTAGAAGAGTCTTCTTTAAGAAATTTAACCCCGGGTGGTTCCTCCATCCTTTCCGATCTGCGGCCAGATACTTCAGCTGTGGCCACGCTTTACGCTGTGTTGCTGCTTCGGCCAATACTGTTGACTTCCCAGTAGTTCTTGGTCTACCAACTCGCCCTGTACCTTGAGGATTCCATTCGAAGGACTGCTTCAGGATGCTGTCATTTGGTCTCCTCAACGTGTGTCCAATCCAGTGCCACTTCCGCTGTCTAATTTCATTATTCAAAAGCTTTTGATTCGTTATGCGTATATAATTTGCGGCCGTCGGATCTTAAGAATCTATGGAAGGCAGCGGTTTACAAATGCCTGTAATCTTCTCGTGATGGAGGTAGAGACTTTCCAGGTTTCTCAGGCATACAGCAGTACAGATTCGACATTGGATTCGAAAAGCGAAAAGGGAAATTTGACTAGAGTTCCATACTGAAGACAACACTCCAAAGGAGCTGCGGGCTTTACTTATTCTGCTGTTAACATCCAGATCTGTTCCTCCATCTGACGATACAAAACTTCCTAGATAGTTAAACTGTTTGACCTCCTCAATGGGCGTCTGTCTCAGAATAATGGGCTGAAGTGCTGAGCGGCCAGTGTGCATTATTTTGATTTTGTTGCAATTGATCCTAAGACCAGCCATCTCTCCATTCACTTGACACATCTCGTTCATCCCGCTGTTGGTGCAGATATCGTCAGCATTATCCAAGTGGCTTAGCCTCTCAAAAGGTCTCCATTGGATACCATGTCTCTTAGTTGTACCTACGGTGGCAGTCAGTATATCGTCTATCGCCAGTAAAAACAGGATTGGCGACAGAATATCCCCTTGCCTTACTCCCTGTCGCACTTCGAATGAGTCAGAAAGCTGTCCATTATGTAGAACGAAGCAAGGACTCCTTTATAACAGCAACAATCTTCGGGGAAATCACGCTCTTATCGAAGGATTTCCAGATACACATTAGAAGAGTAGTGTATCTAAAATCTTTCAAGGCTCGAGTCCCAGATTCTTTCCAGTAGGCTTTATATCTACTCCAGTTACAAAAGTTAAACCTAAAATACTGCTTGATCCAAGTAAGAGTATTTTAAAAGTGATATCAAGTGCTTTCACTTATTTGCTAACGAATTTTTGTGTCTGTTTGTTGGGTTTGTTCTGGTTGCCAGTGCTATATACTATATATATATATACTACAAGGGGCCTGAGTTGCTGGAGTTTTGTAGGGAGGGAGTGTTGGAGTGGAGGGACTTCTACCACATACAACTACTTTAACTTAAATCATGCAACAGTCAACAATAAAGGGGCAAGCGCCTGGAGAGCAGCAGGCCAATGATAGCCAAAGTTATCAGGAGCAGCATTAAGCAGCAGGAGCAGCAGACATTACGACAACAACAACAACAATGAACAACAATAAACAACAACAACAAAGAACAAACAACAAAAGAGCACAAAACACTTTTGGCACTTGGCAGCAGCAAGACGATTATGATGTTGCCTGTTGTTGTTGCTGTTGTTGTTGTTATTGTTGTTGTTGTTTGTCAGTTGTTGATGACGCTTAGCTCTGGCTTTGGCTTCTGACTGCGAAAAGACATTTGAGTGTCACTTGTGCAGCAGTTTTGAATATTTTGTGAATAGTAAATTACGATCATAAGGCTGAGATGCTGACATCAACTGCGACTGTGACGTAGACAAACAGACAGAGCCACAGAGAGCGAGAGAGAGAGAGAGAGTGTGTGCGAGAGATTCCATACTGAATATGACGCAGACGATGAGCTGTAGCCTGAGCATTCATACAACAACAAAGATGATGTCTGCAACGACAACGTCAAGAGACAGGCAGCATATCCGCCAGTTGGAGTCACCTCCTCGCATAACTGCAACTTCTGGAGAGCACGCATATTCATTTGCAGCAACTTCAACTGGCTGCCCCTAGCCGCACTCCCTACCCCTCCACTCAACATTCTGCGTTTATTGTGCTGCCGTTTGCGTACTCATTTGTAAGTCGCCTCTGGCCTCCCGCCCACAGCTTGGCTACAGATAGAGATGCAGCGAGAGACAGAGGGAGTGTTGGGAGCGAGTAAAAGAGTGTAGGAGGAGTGAAAGAATGGGAGTCTGCATAAGTGTGAATATTGCGGCGTTGTATTGTGTGTGAACATTTTGTCGGAAGTGGCGCAACAACAACAAAAATTGTTATGCAATTTTTACAAGCCAGAGAGCCAGAGCAATGGCTGGCTACACTGGGAGAAAGCAAAGGGTTGATTGACATTCAAGATAACAGTGTAGTTGGGTTTAATAGTGGGTTGGTATTCGAAGCAAAAGCGAAGGAGACGAAAGGGACGAACACGACTCAGATAGAAAGATCAAGTAGAGCAGAACTAATCCTTCCTTGGTATTTCTAATAGGAGATGGAGTGCGCAGAGAGAGAGCTGTTAAGGTCAGCCGTAACCCGATAACGAGTTGTTATGATTGATTGATTTCCAGCTTAGGTCCGTGACTGACCTTGGTAGCCTCAGGGCTATCGTTGACCATTCGTGTTCCTCCGCCACCTTCTCTTCTGCATATTCCTGTCCAAAAAGCAGGCAGCAGTGAACATAACCGGAGTCCAGCCTATGACGGGGTTTGTTAAAGAAGTGTGTGGTCTGCGGGAGGTATTTAATTTCTCTCCTACCACCTAACCCCAGAGAGCGTGTGGCGGATTAGTGAAAGCTTCACAGGTATGGGTTAGGTTAGGTCGTATAGGTAGCTCAGACAGTGACTGAGATCACCCAGAGACCATTGGGTCGCCTAATTTAAAGCGGAGGAAGAAAAGAATTGAAGAAAGGGGGGGATTGAGGAGGGGGTATGTAAATAGCACATCCCCAATCGCCTAAGTTTCACATGTTGCAGAACCATTTTGAGGATTCGACGAGTGCAGCCAGATCCGCTATGGGTGCATAGGCTAGACTACCCAGATACTCAAAGAATGGTTAACCCAGCAAGTGGGTTCGTCTTCTAAGAAGCGCCGGGGAGTCGCTTAGCAGGTGTTAGTGCTTTCTGACTCCTCCTCATCTCCACAGCTGCAGCAGAAATCGTGATGGAAAGCATGCAACCTCTCAGCCATATTGTCTATGGTGGGATTTTTCGGTCCGGACTACCCAAAAGCTGAAGCATTGGATTAAAATAATTTTGCGAGCTCTGAGTTAAGAACACCCCCAGACCAAATCTAGATCCGCTCCTGTTGACAACTTAAAATTCTCTGTAGCCTATTGCTCATATTATTTATAAAAACATTTAGTAAAATCATATCCTTTAAATAATGTTTAACTTTTGCCAGGAATGGCAAATGCTCAACTTTTTTGCACAGTGCATTTTGGTTGGGCTGGGTAAGTAGGGTAGGAATGCCAAGAGGGTGCTCTGGTGCATTGTATAATAATTTTTGATTGAAGGGCGCTTTTGGCGTTGAACCAGTGTGGGCTCAACATTTGATTGGAGTGGATCTTTGCTACTAATTGCATGAGCTTGTATCTTTCTGCTGACTGCTGACCCCCAAACTAAGTTAGATGCTCTGATTTTCCTAGGCCCCAAGCACATTTGCGTATACTCCATATATCTGCAATCTTTATCAATGGCATTGACAGCATTTGGAATTCGCTTTTGCTGTTGTTGTTGTTGTAGTCTGGAAGTTTAATTCAAGTTATTTACATAGTGGCTTGCAGCTGTCTCAACCGGCAACAACAAAATACAAAAATCAAAGATACAAAGCGAAGATTGATTGGCAGTTTGCAACAGGCAACAGGCAGTGCGAACTTGGCCAGTTCCAATATGGCTGCCAATATGGTCAACAGCTGCTGCCAAAAGGTTTGAATGAAGCTATAAAACTGGTCTCAGGGCGATTGATTTGCGATCTAGAGCAAAAATTTTAATATCAAAGTTGTCAGTGCATTTCTGGCTGCCAAAGTTGGGTTCACAAACATTTGGCATATGGATATGGGTTGCTCCAGGCATCATCATTAGTAGTAGAGCCCCCGAACCAAAGGCTGTTTAGAGTAAAGCCATAGGAATTTAAAAAAGGAAATAACACTTCAAGAGAACTAAAATATGTTTGAGAATTTAAAGCTGTGCAAGGCAGTTGTGAATTTTAAGCAGGGCGCAGTGAAATAATTGACAACAAGCTGCCTTTATAGGGTATTCATTGGTACAAAACTTGCAGTATTAAAGAAATAAAAAAGTAGTAGAAAAGCAATAATCGAAATACATGCAAATAACAAATGCTTATTAAGATTTGATTACATTTTTCTGTGAGCAACTTTTGTGCAGCTCAAATAAAATATCAAACAAGAAAATAAACAACAAATGATTGCAACTTGCAACTGGTCAATAGGGAATGTTATTACCATAAAAGTTGAATTAAATCTCGAGTTGGCTGAGTTGAGTTCTCAACTATCATTTCATCTTTAATGTCCAACTTGTTTGCTTACTCGCTCCAATTATTTATGACAGAAATATGCAAAAGGGCTTTTGATTTCAATTTGTTTCCACTTTTTTGCTACTAGAAATTTATCAAATTTATCAAATTCGAGCCTGCAGTATGTTACAAATGTATATTAAAATCATTTTACAGCAGCTACTCTGACGTTTACCAACACTAGGAAAGCAGAAAATTTTCCAAGGCTCGGCAAAAATTTGCAACTAAAATACAATTCTGAGCATTTTTCATTTGTACCTATTAATTACCATTGCAATTTTCTTCTATGTTTAAATATTTTGCTATTTTCTCTGGTTTAGTATTCCAATGAAAATTGTCTTTGGTTTTCGTATTTTATAAGAAATTTTCGTTGGAATTTTCTAATATTTTTTTGTAGAGCAAAAAGGGTTTATTAAGTTCTGTCAGTAATAAGAAACTTGTTTGGTAGCATATCAAAAGAAATTAAAAATATTTGTCAACAATGTAGAGGATGTTTTTTTAGCAAGGGGAGCCAAGATTTTGCAAACTGTTGCCTTTCAGAGTTAATATTCTTGCATTATGGCTAAAAGTTACCCTATAGTATTATAGATAGATGATAGATAGATGATAGATAGATGATAGATAGTTGATAGATAGATGATAGATAGATGATAGATAGATGATAGATAGATGATAGATAGATGATAGATAGATGATAGATAGATGATAGATAGATGATAGATAGATGATAGATAGATGATAGATAGATGATAGATAGATGATAGATAGATGATAGATAGATGATATATAGATGATAGATAGATGATAGATAGATGATAGATAGATGATAGATAGATGATAGATAGATGATAGATAGATGATAGATAGATGATAGATAGATGATAGATAGATGATAGATAGATGATAGATAGATGATAAATAGATGATAGATAGATGATAGATAGATGATAGATAGATGATAGATAGATGATAGATAGATGATAGATAGATGATAGATAGATGATAGATAGATGATAGATAAATGATAGATAGATGATAGATAGCTCGCATCTCTAATAAATGTATGACCCACAGAAACTACATTTCAACCCCTTTGCGACTACGCTTCTGCCTGCACTTAATGTCCAATACTCGGTGTTGAACAATTTTCTACTATGCTATATTCACGATATTCGCAAAAATATATATATCGCAATAGGCTTAAAACCTCGGTATTGAGAACTTCTAACACACGCAAAAACCATATTTAAAATTCTTCAACACGTTCATGAGAACACCCGTAACACGTTAAACATTAACATATGTTAATCTGACAGTGTACACAATGCCACACAAAAAAAATAAATAAATAAATAATAAAAAAAAAAATAATAAAAATTTGTCGAAAATTTAAAAAAGAAATGTTAGGGGTGGTAACCCTTATCTCTTAGGGGTATGAAAAATAGATGTTGGCCAATTCTCAGACCCACCCAATAAACATTTCATGAGAATCGGTCCAGCAGTTTCGGAGAAGTATGGGCACTAACATTGTGACACGGGAATTTCATATATAAGATTATATGTGTATAGAAAGTCATTTGCTCTACGAGTAGCACTAGGTCTATAAAAGTTTCAAAAGTTGTTAACAAATACAAAAACGATCATTTAAAATTAAAAAAGGACAACTATTTTTCGATGAGAATATCACAATAGTTGGAAACGCTTGCGTATATTGAAAAATAGCACGAAGAGCAGGAAAGAATGAAAAAGATCCTATTATCTGGATTAAGAGTGATTTAAATTTTCCGTATTCCAATTAGACATCACTAACTTTTAAAAAAATCTTAAAATCTACCCAATAAATAAAGGCAGGGTTGCCATTCCTAAAATTGAATGATGATCTAAATGGGCCATCCACCAGTTGGATACTTTTTACATGAAAACTTTTAAAAATACTGGGCCGGAATCAATTATTATTGTTACTAAACTGCATGTAGTGTAAAAAAGTAAGGTTGGCCGAATCGTATTATACGGTCCCCTAAGCCGGAAATCAAATAATAACAATGGTATGCCTAGGCTCATGTACTACATTTTAGAATTGCCCACAATATTTATAGAAAGTGATTAAAGAACACTGAATTTGATGGGAAATCGTTAAAGGATGATTTTAATGGTATTTAACAAGAATTCCAAGATATAAGGTATAATTTTACCTATGTTCGTAACGAATCGGCTGCCGAAAACCCTTCATAATATAGTCTGATATTACTGTTAAGTGGAAGGATGCTACGTGTGATGTATCTGATCACGTTTATGTACAGAAATATTTTAAATTATATCAGCTGCGATTCGGTTCCATATCCGAAGGATCTACCTGTCGAAATCGGACATTTCAGCCTTGTAAGGCTTGAAACTAAGAAGCAGAAGCACCAAAATCGTGCTATAGGGTGAAAATATCATTTATGGAGTGGCCGACGACAAATTCTGGCAAAAATCTGATTGAAATTATCTTGGAGATGTAATTTTTGGTCTAATAACGAAGTATGTCTAATAAGAAGACGTAAAAAGTGACCTTGTCGTGGATTGAGCGCAAAATGCACTTGTGCACCCTATAAAAAGCCGGCTGTCTTAATGCCCTGCAGCCTAAAATTTGCTTGTAGAATAAATTAAAATTTAATATCTAACTAACATTATATTGAGTTCTGGAAATAAGTTTTTTAAGCAAAATAGAGTAATGCACATATACCTATTCGCTATGTAGAAAAAGTGCATCCTTTTTTTAATTCTAAGGAATGTTAATAAAAAAATTAAATTCGTTTTTTTTAAAGCTCGCAATAAACACTTACACAAAAAAGATACCTTTAAAAAAATAAATGTAATTGAAGCAATGCACATTGCTATAATTAATAACTTCCATTATTAATAATAATTAATAATTTCCATGAGGTAGCTTAATTTACTATCCAAGCATATAGTTTTTTATAAGAATAATAATACAATTTTACACGAAAATATATCTTCTCAAAAAAGTTTGTTTTTAGGGTAATTATGGTTAATTTTTATACCCTGTACCGTATGGTACCAAGGGTATATTAAGTTTGTGCAAGCCGAAAATGTATGTAACATATACAAGGAGACGTCGGAGACACCCCAAAGTTACCTAAAATATGATCAGGGTGAATAGAGAAGTCGATATACCCATTTCCGTCTGTCCGTCTGTCCGTGTGAACGCCTAGATCTCAGAGATGGTAAGAGCTAGAGTTACCAAACTTTCACATTAGATCCCATATTATTCCATAGGAGGCAAGTTTATTTTATTTTTTGATATCGGGGATAAATTATATAGCTCCCATGGGGGTGTATGAGACGACCTCGACAAAAAAAAGCGTTTTAAATGAATAATTCGTTTGTTTATAAAGATATCAAACCAAATTTGGTATTCGAAAGTTATAGTTATTTATAGCTCCCAAACACTGTACCAAATTTGATCGAAATCGGTTGACTATATCATATAGCTCCCATAGGACCGATCGGCCAAAATAACTTTTTTAAAGAAAAAATCGCTAAATTTCGTTTTTTAATAAAGATATCGTAACCAGATTTGGCGTTTGTAAATTTTTTAGACCACTTAAGCAATGTGCCAAATTTGAACAAAATCGGTTGACTATATCATATAGCTCCCACAGGTCCGATCTTCCAAAAAATCGATTTTTGAATAAAATTTGTTGTGTTTCGTTTGTTTGTTAAGATATTGGAACCAAATTTGACGTTTGTAAGTATTTTATAGTTCCTAAGCACTGTACTAAATTTAATCCAAATCGTTTGACTAGATCATATAGCTCCCATAGGACCAATCGGTCCAAAAACACGTTTTTTATACAAAATTCGATGTGTTTCGTTTGTTTGTAAAGATATTTGAACTTAATTCGGCATTACGGTCTTTTTTAAGGTATTTAAGAACTGTGTCAAATTTTATTGAAATTGGTTGACTATATCATATAGCTCCCATAGGAACGATCGGTCAAAAAAATTTTTGCTTAAAACTCTTCTGTTTTTGGTTTTTTGTGAAGAAATCGGACTTTATTACAAGCTAGTGGAACAGGGTATCCTAAAGTCGTCCGCGCCCGACTTTTTTTGAAAATTGACGTTAATATATATTTATTTTAAGAACCTCTTTCGAAATTGAAACATTTTTTTGGGCACTTGCTTTAGTTATTCATCAATATCTCGAAATCTTTGGAAAATAATTATTTTTCAGCCTAAAGCTTGAAATAATTTTGAAATGACATTTTTTCGTTTTCGAAATTTTTTTCGAAAATCAAGTTTTTGAACACTTGCTTATGTTAATCATCCATATCTCGAAACGTTTGTAAAATAATTCTCTTTCAGCCCATTATTTGATTATATCTGGAAATGTTTGTAAAATAAATCTCCTCCAGAATGACGTTGGATTTTTTTTTTCCAACAGTTTTCGAGATTTTTTCGAAGAAACATGTTATTGGGATCTTGTTTTAGTTATTCGTCAATATCTCGAAATATTTGTAAAATTAATACTGTTTCAACGTAAAGCTTGACATTATTTTGAAAATTACGTTAACATTTTTTTACCAACAGCTTTCGAGATTTTTTCGAAGAAACATGTTCTGGGGAACTTTTTTTATTTTTGTTAAAATAATTCTCTGTCAGCCTAGGGCTGGAAATTAATTTTAAAAAAATATTTTGGTACACATGTTTTATTTATTCGTCAATATCTCGAAATCTTCGTGAAATAATTCTCTTTCAGCCAAAAATATAACATCATTTTGAAAATAACTTCTTTTTTTTTTGTTTTAGTGAATTTTTCGAAAATCACGTTTTTGGACACTTGTTCATATCTCGAAATGTTTGTAAAATAATTCTCTTGCAGCCTAAAGCTTGACATTCATTTAAAAATGACGTTGATTCTGTTTTCCTAATAGTTTTCGAGATTTTTTCGAAAAAAAAAAATTGTTTTTGGGCACTTGTTTTAGTTATTCGTCAATATCTGGAAATCTTCGTAAAATAATTCTCTTTCAGCTTATGACATGACATTATTTTGAAAATGATGTGAATATATTTTTTTAACTACTTTACGGTGATAAACGATATGTAAAGATTAAGTAAAATTTTAAGCCGATATTTAGTAACATTTTTCAAAATAAAAAACATTCTCGTTATTAAAAAGAATATTAATAACGAGAATGTTGTCAAATAAATTAATTAAAATTCTGTAGCTTAAGAATATTATCAAACAATCTTTTAGTTTGTAAAGGGTATTCAATTGTCTGCCACGACGTTACGACAAGCATCGCATCGGGTATATCAAAGTCGTTTACGCCCGGTCGATTTTTTTATTTTTATCTTTGTTACCTTTGCTTTTTGTGGTCTGCTGTTATCGGCTGGCCTTTAATTTAATGACATTGCGTACTACAAAGGCAAAAATAAAATGCAAATTACAACATGCAGCAGCAACAACAACAACATGCCACAACAACAACAATAAGTGACATGACATTGTCGGCCTCGGCTTGGCATGGCTCTTCATTAAATGCCAGCAACAACACGAACAAAAACAACCATATATAGAACACAACTACAACAATAGCTACAACAAAAACAATACAAAAGTGGAACTTCAGCTGCTGCTGTTGCATGCAAATAGTAGAAGCAGCGCAGCAGCAGCAACGTTGTTGCATAAATAACGAAGCACGCACGCTCACACATTCAATTTTACAAAACGCGCACGGTCACACTTACGCACACACACTTATACACGCGCACGGTCACACAGTCAAACATAGAGAGAAGAGGAGACCAAATATCAGCAATAGCAACAACAACAACAACAGTTTGCCTGCTATGCATACAAAGCAGCGACACAACAAAAACAAAAGAGAGTGTGAGCGAAAAGAAAGAAACTCTCACACATACATCATCACCTTTTGCTGCACAAAAGAGAGCCATAGACATAACAGCATGTGCGTGTGTATAGTTGTTGAACACATACCACGGCACGCACACAAACAATTGAAATTGTATTAAATTGAATTTTAATATTTTGTTAAAGCAACAACAACAACAACAAATGAAACCAAATGCGCTCAGTGTAAATACACAAACAAACACATGCACACGCACACTCGCACACGCATAAACAAATGTTGGCCAAAACGTTTACACAGCGCAGATTTCTTCGTGTTTGCGATGCTAAACATCGTGATTATAAGCAAAACTCGTGAGCTTTTCACGGCAGCCGTTGCGTTAGCGTTGCAAACATCATATCTTCTAAAGCAATTGAGCTATTTTTATGAGTTAAATTGCAATCAAAAGAAAAATCTTTAGGCTTTAAAATAGTTAACCATAAATGATGATACTACATCTGAGAGCAGCGCAATATGTTGTTGAAGTTGGATTTTGTTGCCAGTGCAATGTACATTTTTTTTTTTTGATATTTTCTAAGCCAATCAAGATATTTTAATAAAAAAATTGTGGTTCAGAGGAATATGTTCAGGCTTTAAAATAATAATATGATGTTACGATATCTGAGAGCTGTGTGGAAATTGGATTTAGTCGCCTGAACCGTATTTGCCATTTTTATGAAGAAAATTTTGATGATATATTTTTTGCTCATAATATAACAAATTTGACGCGTCGCTTGGTTTAGTTCGGAACGCTGCTTCGTTTCGTTGCGTCTAATGAAAGGAACATCGTGAGCATTGATGTGAGCCTTATGAACTAGTTATGTATATATTAAGGAAATGATTATTATCCGCATTATAAACTGGCTGAAGATGCAAGATTCGTCGCTACAGTGCTGCCTGAACATTAGATTTAGCTCGGCAGTTTTTCGAATTAAAATCCTAATTGTCAAATTTCTTCAAAATTGCACTTATTCTGGGGTGCCACAGAAAACCAATTCGATTCAATTTCGATGCAATTCCAATTCTTGGTGCCACAGACATGACAAACAACGGTTTCAAAACCGTCGACAAAATTTTTGGAGATTTGATTAAATTCATTAATAAAAACTAGTTTATACAATTAACCCCTTACTTATTTGAAAAGTTTATTCAATTTCTAAAATATCTGTGTCTTTATGTTTTGCTAAATCTAATGTTTTAATTCATGATATTCATTTTTACAAAAACGATATCAAAATCAATTGTTCATTTGCCATTCTGTGTCAACGTTCAAAATCGATTCTACAAAGGAGTTGCCACATAGTGCGGTACTAAATAATAACATTTCGAAGTAATTATTTTGGGGTATAAATAAATGTTTTTGATCTTAAATGATAGTTAAAAAATTGTTTTTTTTTTTTAATCCCAAGTTGCCTTTATGAAAAGCTACGAATTTAATGGAAAGTTACATAAATATGTACTGTGCACCTTTATCTCATGATGTGGCAATGTACGGGGTGTTACGCATGCTTGTGAATGTCAGTAACGAATTTTACAGTTACTTTAAATATACTCGAGATAAAAATGCCTCACGAGCCTCTGCAGCTTCACGAGCCTCACGAGCTTCACGAGCCCTTGCAGCTACACGAGCCCTTGCAGCTTGAAGCTGCTTCAAAGTGTGGCCAGTTTTAGGTCGCAGAGGCTTCCACCACGAGGCGCCCCAATCATATCTGGCGTGATATTATCCAAAGAACGGTAGGAATACTCCAATGTAGAGTCATCTATAGGTCGTAAGTCCTCCATTTTCTTTGTATTATTATCCGCAGCAGGGGCACACTTGGAGAGATTAACGAAACACTCAAACGACTTCTGTGCAAGCTGGCCTAGATCCTAAAAAACAAAATATCATTTTATCAGCATATTGACAGATCAACCATTTAACTTACGTTATTGCTTAGTGACGAATTCCCGGATGCGCCACGGCGTAGTTTGTTTTCATCGGACTTTTCTTTTTTTACAGGACGCTCGGATATGTCATCCGTCAAGGTACTGCCGGCGTCGGCACAGGCTTGCTCTATCTTTATATCATTATCCGCAGCGTGGGAACACTTGGGGCGATTAACCACATGCTCAAACGACATCAATGCAATCCGGCCCATAAGAGCTAGTTTCTAAAAAACAAAAATCATTTTAATTTATTTATTTTATTATGATCAACAATTTAACTTACGTCATAGTGTGCAGCTGCTAAAGCGGATTTTGCGCCGATCAGTGACGCAATCCCGGATGCGATAAGGCTATTAATGTTTTCATCGGCCTTTTCTTTTTCTCAGGACGCTCGGATACGTCTTCAGTCAAGGGCACATGAGTTCCGCTGGCGCCGTAGCAGCCTTGCTCTGCGGTAATCTTTCGCTTTTGTGCTGACATTTGACTCACAAACAGCTTTTATCCACTTAAACTTGAAAGCCAATAATTCGATTAAGATATATTAATTGAAAAAAAAATTGTATCAAGAAAAAATTGCGTACTTACTGACTGAAAAACGAAAAATTGACTGGCAGGGTTGCAAAGTAACTTTATTTTATTAGACAAGCAGTCTTGAGAAATGTTAAAAAACATAAATAAAAATTATAAATACTGATTTTATCGATAACAAGAGCATGTTAAAAATGAAAATTTTAAAGTTGCACGATATACAGGGTGCGCCATTTGAATGTGGTCGATGGAAATATTGAATAACTTTGACAGATTTCAACCGATTGACGTCGTCGAACACATTTTGGAAAGGTTATTGCATTACAATTTTAACCATGAATCGATTCACGCCCAAAGAACGCGCGGAAATAGTGACAATGTACATTAAATGTAATCGTTCAGTTGTTGCAACACAGCGTGCGTATCGTCAAAAGTATCGCGGTCGTTATGCGCCTAAAAGTGACACTATTCGTCGCTTAGCTTCAAATTTCGAGAATCACGGGTCTGTAGCGGACCGTCCACATTCAAATCAACCACGTCCTCGACGATCAAATGAAAATATTGAAGCTGTTCAACGGAGTGTTGCAGAGAATCCTTCTGTCTCGTACCGCCGCCGGTCTCAGCAACTAAACATCAGTGGAACTACTAAGAGGAGGATTCTGAAAGATGATCTGGATATGTTTCCATATAAAGTGCAGTTAACCCAAAGATTATTGGAAACAGACAATCCGCGACGCGTGGCTTACGCCAATAACGTTATTCGAGTGAGTGAATAGGAGCCCGATTTTTGGGAGCGAATTTTAATGACTGATGAGGCCCATTTCACGCTATCTGGCACTGTAAATAAACAAAACTGTCGCATTTGGGGGAAAGAAAATCCTCATACTATCCATCAAACTCCACTGCATGATCAGAAAGTGACTGTTTGGGCCGGTGTCTGCTCAAAAACCATCATCGGTCCGTTCTTCTTCAGAGTTGGGGAAACTGTCAATGGGGATCGGTATCGAAGGTTGTTGGCACACTCTGTTTTGCCAGAAATTTGGAAAAAAGTCTTAAAGGCTTTTGGTTTCAACAAGACGGCGCGACATGTCACACCGCGAAATCAACGATGAACTTCTTGCGTCAAAAGTTCCCAGGACGTGTGGTATCGAATGGGGGGGATATTGACTGGCCACCGAGATCGCCCGATTTAACGGCACCGGACTTTTTTTTGTGGGGATTTTTAATAAGCAAAGTGTATGCCAACAATCCGAAGACTTTAGACGAGCTTAAGGACAATATTCGAGCCGAAATCACTGCGATATCACCCAAGATGCTGGCGAATGCCAGAAAAAGAGCTGAATTTTGTATCCGCAATAAAGGAGGTCATTTGATTGACGTTGTTTTTGGCAACTGAATGGAAAAAATTGTAAAGCTTTTAATTTTATAAAAATAAATAGTTTTTCAAAATCGATTGAGAATTGTTCAAGTTATTCAATATTTCCATCGACCACAACCAATGGCGCACCCTGTACATTCGATTCCATTATGTATGGAACTCGATTTCTCAACCGGCTTCAGTTCTTGCATCAATTTGATCTTGTTAGGATGTAGGCCAAGATCTTTTCGCAAAATTCGCCACAACGACGTCCCAGAGATGCCCAACGCTTGAGAACGACGTGTAAGAGACTGATTTTGGTCTTCCTCAATAGATGCGCTAGCGGCAGCAATATTCTCGACACTACGGGCACTTGTTTGTCTCACTGGCACGGGAACATTTTGTACTACGCCTGTGGATTCAAATTTTTCCACTAGATGCTCAATTTTTGGATCTGCCAGGACAATTATGACGACCATAAATTGGACGTAGCGCTCTTAAGGTTAAGGCCACTGACTCCGAATTTCGGTAGTAAATTTTAATAATTTCAACTCGTTGTTGGATCGTATATCTTTTCATGATGAAATGGCAAACCTTACTGAAGATAAATGTCAAGAGAGCGGGAAAAATATGGCGTCGTTTGCTGTCCCTATCGGTTTACTTTTGTAGCATTACTTTTGAAAAACCCAATACAATTAACTTTACTTAACACTTGAATAATTAAATTTAAAATTTTAGATTCGACTTACGTAGATTTAAGAAAAACAAGTACGCATTTGAGTTTATGTATACTTACAAAGTTAAACACAATCAAACCAAAAAAATAGTCAGAGCTGTATAGAAAGCATTCAAGATTAATAATAGTTTTCATTTATTTTTAAATTATAGAAACGGCTACAATGGAGAGCGACACCATGGAGCCCCAAAAGGTAAATGACGCACAAGTGGTGATGCCGCCTGCGCCGCTTGCAACAAGCGAACCAATTCCCGAACATGGCGATGCCAGCAACCTATCGGCATATCCCAACTGCAGCCGTACCTTCAACTTGAAGGCTCTTAGAAAACACGTGACCATATGCGATAAGGTCCAAACAAAGAAAAGGGACCAGTTTGACTCGTCGCGCCAACGTCGGGAGGGCACAGAGTTGGCAACCTATGTACTGCCGAAAAATTTTGGGCTGCCAAATGCTGACAAAATTGCCGGGGTTCACACAGTGGAATTGGTACTGGTAAGACAACAGAGCATTGTTGACATTCAAATAATATTTATATTTATTTTTCAGTCGCCTGTAATGCCGGGTGAAAAATCGCAAGGAAAGTCGGGAACCATGCGGTCCAAACGTAAGGCTGCGACAGCTACAGAGCCAGAAACGCCACAAACGGACACAAATCGTGGTCGGATCGGTCGTTCTACGGATCGTTCTATTGCTAGACTCGTTAAGGATGCGGCAAGTGATCGTTGCCCTCACTGTTCTCTCACATTTAACTCAAAGGCGTTTGATCGTCATGTTGAGTGGTGCAGGGAAAAATCTATTCAGGCCAAAATGAAAATGGGCAATAGCAAAGACAAGGAGCGACTTGATGCTCGCAAACAGTACAAGCCGCCAAATCTAAAAAATAAACGCTCCAACAATCAAAAGGGCTCAAAGGAACCACACCAACAGGATTTCAGTGAAGTGGTCAAAACCAAGTCAGCCCATTTGTCGCAGACATCGCTTGCTTCGTCCGTGCAAAGTGTCAATGAAGAGGAGTTCAAACCATTGCGCAATAATGGAAGCAATAATAGCAGCATAAACAGCATTCCAAAAAGATCGATCTCGAATTTGTCAAATAGTGGTGATTCCTTTAAGGCTATATGCAACAGTGGCAATAAAAAGGAGAATTATTACCGCCACTCAGCCAACGTCGAGGCTGAGGTCTCTGACCACGTAGGCGATGGACCCTCCAAGCTGGCTTTATCAGTAACCACAGGCCCAACGTCACGCCATGTTTCAAAGCTACAAATAGATAATAAAAAAAGCGAGTTCGACCAGATGGGTCAAGATGTCGGCGCCTCCATGCAAAAAGAAATACAATCCTTGCGTCATGGCGCAAGCTCTAAACTAAGCTCGGACTCGGCATATGGCAGCAACAACTCGCCATCCAAACTCGCGCGTCAACGTTCCATCGAACAAGGCACCAGCGCACCAAATGTGCCTCATTATCCTGGCTGGACTTTAATTACGCCCACAACTTCGCAGTATTCTTTGCTAAGTTCTCCATCATACAACTCGAAGAGCTCTAGTTTGAAGAAATCAAAGTTCTGGATTCTCTTTATCAAACAGCTTGACATCGTCTGCTGCATCGGGAGCATCGTCATCATTGTCTTTGGCGGCGGGCTCACCAAGTTAATTAATAAATTAATAAATTTAAACTGTATGGAATTATTTATGGAGACATATTTAAGCAAGACTGTGCCTGGACCTTACTTAAATCTAAATTCGTTGATCTGCTCCAAATGCTGCATTTTATTGCCCCTTTTCCTGATCGGCGTACCAAAACACGTCTTGATTGAACTAAAAAAAAAAACACTCCAAATACGTCTATACTAAGTGCATTACCAGGTTGGCCTACCTGCTCAGTTAGGTAAGGTTGCACCGGTTGACTCCTGCGCGGAATCACACATTGACTGCATAGTTTTTAGTGGAACCGGAGCATACAGCTGGTGTACAATGCACGTTAGTCGTCGAGTATGCTCGTATGCTTGGTGAACGCCAATAACTTTTGAGGTGCCCCATCGGCTGCCACTTCCAGTGAGGTTAGCCAGTGTTTTCCTATATATTTCAGACTTAATGCGCGTAAGGCGGTGCAGCGGCAGATGAGGTGCTCCATAGTCGCTTTGGCCAGTAGAGTGGTGTGACCGCTGGCGACACGCAGTGGGGTATTATTCCCTCCGTGCCCTCCGGTGGTAGCAGTCGCGCTTTCCAACGTCGTTTGGGCTGACATCCTAGCCAGAGTTTTTTCATTGGAGGACTCCAGCGCGCGGTGGTTTTGTTGCATTTTCTTGTTTGGAACCACCCCACAGCATTTTATGCCTGCTGCCACGCATCTCTGATCTTGGCTCCAACGTAGCAGCAACAGACTTGGAAATCCGGAAGCTGCTTCGTTGTTGCCTCAGTTAGACCGACTGGTGCAGGCCCAGCCGGAACCCTCTTGGCGGGTTCAGCCATAGTATATTCGCCAGACTTATTCCCTTATAACGCGTAGCAGCTTGCTGCAGCAACAGCTGCAGAAAGAAAGCTCCACTGGTCAGTGCCTGCAGAGGAACAATTACAACAAGCGGAGGCGTGGCAGTGACCGGGACTCCACAAGCAACTGGGGAGAGTTTTGGTGTAAGCTTCATTGAACCTTGGGATAAAACAAAATGCTGATCATATTTTTATATTTTAAAGCAAGCTGCCATCGATTTAAAGACCCCAAAGCGCTTTGCTGGTGGCCATGTGAAGTTAGAGAAGCTATCGGCTGCTGTGTATACTGATGATGTTGCACTGAAGGTGACGCATGGCTGCTGGCAGTGACGCAGGCGCAGAGTCGAGAGCAGCTGGCAAGCCCACAAAACGCTAAATAGCTGCCAATAAGGAATTGGAATTGGTTGTAGTACCCGAGGAACTTTGTCCGCCCAATTTGAATTCCATTTGTGCATGTGTTAATATTGTTTTAGCCGAATTGGATCGCTTTTTTATTTTTAAGAAAATTGTTAAATATGTAAAAGTTAACAATCTACTAGGAACTTTTACAACTTTAACAATTCTCTATATATATATTATTCTATTATTATATGGAGACACATTTAAGCAAGACTGGACCTGTGCCTTGCTTAAAGTCCTTGCAGCTTGGCTGTATTGGCATTTGTTGCTTTAAATTCGCTAATCCAGATCGGCGTACCCATCCAAGTCTTGATCTTCGGCTGCATCGGGAGCATCGTCACCATTGGACTGAATTCCGCAGCTGCAGCTGGCCAAAGTGGATGCAGTCGATGCCACTGCAACAAGTTTCATGATATCAAACAGCTTGACATCCTTGGCTGCATCGGTAGCATCGTCATCACTGGACTGAACTCGGTCATTGCCAGCACTGCAGCTGCCCAAAGTGGCTGCAGTCGATGCCACTGCATCGGGAGCAACGTCTTCATTGCCTTCGCCAGGCTTACGAAAAGTGTGAGGGACTTTATGCCGCGTGCAAGCTCATATTTGAAGAAAATATTTTCTTTGAAATGATGCTGTGCGGGTGGCAGCCTCAATTTGCTTGGGTTCCACATACGTTTGTCCACTTTGGCTATATTTTCGTTGCCGTAAGTGGGTAAAAACAGGCTTTCATCAATCTCTGCATTAAAATCAAGCGGTTTTGAACCATTTTGGTTAAGTGCACCCGGCTCAGAGTTATCAAATGCAGCGGCTTCCAAGGGCGTAGTTGGTATCTTGGCAACCCCATTACTTGGCCCTGGGCCTGCGTCGTTGTCAGTGTCATCAGTCGGAGCCTCGGAGCCAGCATGTTTGGATTTCTTCGCCTCTGAAGCGGAACCATCCAGCTTTGGATTGCAACAAACATTTTATAAGCATGTGGTTTTACTAAAAATTTAACTTACCTTCAAATTGCGCTGGGTCTTATGATGGCCACCTCCTAAATTGTCGCTCATGTTTTCCTTCTCTGCAGATTCGTCGTTTGGCATTGACATTTTTACAGCTTTTCTCTATAAAGACCTAAAATCGAGTTAATTATTTTTACTTTGCTTGATTTTATTAAATTTCAGCAATTTTAATGAAAGACTCAAATCAGTGCTGGCAACGTTGCCGATATACAACATAAAAATAATAAAGATTAAAAAAATCGATAAATTATTTTTCATACTTTTTCTGTTTCTTTGCACTAGAATGCAATAGAAGAAAGATAACAAGAAATGTTATTAAAATATATGCATAGATAGGATTTTATTTATTTTATTATTAACATTTTATTAGTTTAGAATTATTTTCTTGTTGTCCAAGTGATAAAATTACAATTACAAAAAAATTAAACTAATAAAAGTTATCGATACGGGTCAGTTATCGGAATACAACCGTGCAAAATGTTCGGCGTCTCGTAAGCTATATAAGGCCGGAGTGGACCGTAAAAAATTTCTTTTCGAAAAATAAATCAAAAGGGTAAGTATGAGTGCAAGTGTAAAAAAAAAAATTAAATTTAAAAAATGGCTGACGTAAAGTCGGGCGCGGACGACTTTAGGATACCCTGTACCACTAGCATGTAATAAAGTCCGATTTCTTCACAAAAAACCAAAAACAGAAGAATTTTTAATCAAAAATTTTTTTTTGACCGATCGTTCCTATGGGAGCTATATGATATAGTCAACCGATTTCAATAAAATTTGACACATTGCTTAAATACCTTAAAACAGATCTGAATGCCAAATTTATTTCAAATATCTTTACAAACAAACAAAACACATCGAATTTTGTATAAAAAACGTGTTTTTGGACCGATTGGTCCTATGGGAGCTATATGATCTAGTCAAACGATTTGGATTAAATTTGGTACAGTGCTTAGGAACTATAAAACACTCACGAATGTCAAATTTGGTCCCAATATCTTAACAAACAAACGAAACACAGCAAATTTTGTTAAAAAATCGATTTTTTGGAAGATCGGACCTATGGGAGCTATATGATATAGTCAACCGATTTTGTTCAAATTTGGCACATTGCTTAAGTGGTCTAAAAAATTTCCAAACGCCAAATCTGGTTAGGATATCTTTATTAAAAAACGAAATATAGCGAATTTTTCTTTAAAAAAGTTATTTTGGCCGATCGGTCCTATGGGAGCTATATGATATAGTCAACCGATTTCGATCAAATTTGGTACAGTGACTGGGAACTATAAAAAACATTCGAATACCAAATTTGGTTACGGGTTTTATATCTTCATAAACAAACGAATTATTCATCTAAAACGCTTTTTTTTGTCGAGGTCGTCTCAAACACCCCCATGGGATAATTTATCCCCGATATCAAAAAAATAAAATAAACTTGCCTCCTATGGAATAATATGGGATCTAATGTGAAAGTTTGGTAACTCTAGCTCTTACCATCTCTGAGATCTAGGCGTTCACACGGACGGACGGACAGACGGACATGGGTATATCGACTTCTCTATTCACCCTGATCATATTTTAGGTAACTTTGGAGTGTCTCCGACGTCTCCTTCTATATGTTACATGCATTTTCGGCTTGCACAAACTTAATATACCCTTGGTACCATACGGTACAGGGAATAAAAATGATATAATCGGTCTTGATGTTTAAAGATGAAAGCAAAATTGCGCATGGCGTTACGTTACGAAATATAGAAATGGATTTTGAATTGAACTATGAAATCCCAAAATTCTTTTGTAATTAATTTCAAATGGTTAATTTTGAACATCGGTTCTGTTGAATGAAAGATGAACAAAAAATTGCGCACGGAGTTACGTTACGAAATATAGAAATGGATTTTGACTTGAAACTAAATGATATAATCGTTACGTTACAATATCAGAAATGGAATAAATAGAGAAATTGACTTGAATTATGAACATCCTGGATTCCTTGTTTAATTAAAGATGAAAGTAAAACTGCGCTTGGCGTTACGTTACGAAATACAAAAATGGATTTTAACTTGAACTATTAAATCACATAAATTCATTTTTAATTAAATGGTTCATTTTGAATATGATTGATTCATAAATATTTTCGCTTTTTGTCTTTGTTTTTTTATTTGCTTTAGTATCTGGCGTTATGTTACATGCTGACGTTACAAAGGATTTCTTGATAATATGCAGAATTTAGAATATTCTTTATTAAATCTTTGTTTCAAAAATGCGTTAGGTATCATGGCATTAATTGTACATCTCGAAAAATAAAGCCCGATAATGACGTTATTTTTTCATTTTTTGAAAGTCACGAAAGTGCTCGTAGACTCAAATGCGTCAATTAAGTTTGTTGAATGTTGCATAGAAATTAAAATGAAATTCGCGATTTAGACAAAGCTCTGAAATCGATTTGAGCCAATTAAAGGATAAACAAAGCTTCGTCAAATCAATTTTTTTATTTTTCCATTTCACAAAAGAAGTCAACAAACCAAGATGGCGCCCTGATAACGAAATTCTCCCATGTTATTTGCTTTTAATTTGTACTAAAAATTTTAAAAACTATTTTAATAAAAGTTCTCTTTTTATTTTCAACTAATTATGCGCCACAAAATTGTGCAGGAGCAATTTGTTAATTAATAGTTTTTGTTTTTAATTAAGCACGAATGCGAAACCTTTTTTTAATAAAACCAACTTTTTAGTGGTTTCCATAAAAAAGTTCATGCATATTAGTTACAAATTGTTTGAAAATAATTGCAACCATGTGTGCTCGATAATGTTCGCCTTCGTAAATCTCTGCAGGAACTCTCAACTCAGGCATTGGAATTTTATTTTTTTCGACTATATAGATATCCTTCCTTTGTTGTTGTTGTGGCTAGCTGCGCGTTGAAGTTGTGCGCATTGAATTTAAATTTCAAGTTTAAATATTAATAATTCAATAAAAAACTTACAAATGCATAACTACGGTCACACTGGCACATGCATGCAAATGTCTGACATGTAAACAGTAACATATAAGGGGTGATTTTTTTGGGGCACGTAAACGATACGCCATTTTTTTATGCACTCAGTGTTGTTTTTAATTTAATCAATATTTTTTACTGAGCGAGATTTTGCACTTTTGTTCAACACTTGTGTTTTCAATTGAACATTTAAAAAATCACCCTTTATTTTATGTTGTATATATTGCTCTATTTGCATACAGGAGCATAGTTTGTTAGTGTTTGTGAAAATTTATGCATTTTTAACCTTCAAAAAAAAATGCTTATACGACAGGTTTTTAAGCAGAGAATAATGATTGCAAGAAGTAGAAAGAATGGAATCTAGACTCAGTTGAAACAATGGGTAGAGCTGCTGAGTGTCATCCATTTGGGAATGGCCAGTGGGGCAGCTCTTAGTTAAAATACTTTTAGAAAACTTCACTGCAAAAACATTCTATGTGGGACTTCCGAATAATTATTTAAAGAAGCTCTGAAAAGTCTTGGTTGGGAACTCTCCTAAAGTGGATTGGCTCCACGAAGCATTAAGCTCTGTTAGTTGAGAATACGCATTCAGCATGTTCCCCTCTTCACTGGAGCTAAAAACTTGTGCTAGGAGATCCAATGGAAAGCTTAAAACAGCTGCTGTGCAGATGCAGTTATTAAAAGAATCGGAAGTTGCTGGTTGCGGGAACGTTGATGAAAATCTCGAATACATAAGACATGAGAATGTGCAATGTTAAAAGATTTTGTGAAAATCCCAAGTTGCAGGAGCTTATGCTAAGAGAAGACACTTCCGTTGACGAGATCCTCGAAAGCGTAAGGAACTGTTAGCTAAGAATCTGCATCTAAATATACGGCAATCTTAACAGAGCTTACAGCCGATACCAAGATACTGGATCTTATATTAAGGGGAGACGCTGCTGCGGACAAACTCCTCAAAAGAAGAAGAAGTGACTGGTTGTTGAGAATGTGCTTCCCGAATTGCGTAAACTTAACAGAGGTTGCGGGAAGCCCAAATTGGTGTATCTTATGTCAGATGACGCTGGTGCTGATAAACTCCTCGATGCATAAAAGGCTTGTTTTTGAGAACAACCTTAACAGAAGTAGCCGAGAGCCCAGGGTGCTGAAAGAGGAGACGCTGCCGTTGACGAGATCCCCGAAAGCGTAATGAACTGTCAGTTGACAATGTGCATTCAGATTTGCGGCAATCTTAACAGAGATTCCAAATGTCCCAAGATGCTGGATCTTATGTTAAGGGGAGACGCTGTTGCGGACAAACTCCTCAAAAGAAGAAGTGCCTGGTTGTTGAGAATGTGCTTCCGAAATTGCCACCTGCTTAACAGAGATTGCCAAAAGTCCATGGTTCAGGATATTATATTAAGAGAAGATGCTGCCATTGAAGGGTTCCTGGAAAACATAAGACTGTTAGTTGAAATTGTGCATCCAAATTTTCAGCCAACTTAACTTAAGAGAAGAAGCTTCTGTTGACAATCTCCTTGGAAGTAGAAGTGGCTTGTTGATGAGAATGTGCTTCCGGAATCGTCGCAACCTTAAAAGATGTTTCAAGAACCAAAGTTGCTAAAGCTTATAAGTCGCTGCCGTTGAGGAGTTTCTCGAAAGCATAAGGACTGGTTGTTGAGAATGTGCATCTAGAATTGCCACAACTTTAACAGAAGTTGCCGAAAGCCCAGGGTGCTGAAAAAGGAGACTCTGCCGTTGGCGAGTTCCTGAAAAGCATAAGGGTCTGTTAGTTGCAATTGTGTATCCATTTTTTCAGCCAACTTAACTTAAGAGAAGAAGCTTCTGTTGACAAACTCCTCGAAAAAAGAAGTGGCTGCTTGTTGACAATGAGCTTTCGGAATTGCCGCAACCTTAAAAGATGGTGTAAGAATCCAAAGTTGCTGAAGCTTATAAGTCGCTGCCATTGAGGAGTTTCTCGAAAGCATAAGGACTGGTTGTTGAGAATGTGCATCCAGAATTGCCGTAAACTTAACAGAGGTTGCGGGAAGCCCAAATTGGTGTATCTTATGTCAGAAGACGCTGCTGCTGACAAACTTCTCGAAACATAAAAGGCTGGTTTTTGAGAATGTGCATCCGGAATTACCACTAATTGAGAAGAGAAGCCGCCGCTGACGAGTTCCTCGAAAGCATATGGAACTGTTAGTTTGAGATGTGCATCCGAATTTGCAGCAATCTTAACAGTGGTTGCGGAAATCCCTCTTGTTATGTCACGAGGAGACACTGCTGCTGATTAAATCCTCGAAAGCTTAATTGGCTGGTTATTGAGAATGTGCATCCGAAATTGCCACAAACCTATAAGAATTAATAAGCTAGGACTGAGTAGAAGCTTAAATTGCTGGATCGTGGGTTGCAAGCCGACACAGCTAACGTGTCTATATAAGCGCTCCATCTGTACTTACGTAGAGATAATATTTGTTGAGGGACAATATGGGCAGTATACGAAGCAGCCTCACTGTATTCTTGTTCCGCGCCATGGTCATTATGCTGGCTAGCAATCTCTGCTTTAGTACATCCGCATCCTAGTCACGACACTGATTGTCTATCGTAAGCCTCATAAGCGCAGACACAAGCTGGGTTTCCCTGTACCCTTGAGTGGATACTATGTTATGTCTTGGACGCTTTGTTCTAGGGCCAAATGGTCAGCACCATGATTAAAATCTCACTAACCCTTCGTTGTCGATGAGTTGTTGCAAGATAACTGAGTTGGCCCAACAATTTATTGCAAATGAGTTACACAAACTGAGAGAAAGCTCGCCGGGAATATGTTTCTCATTGTGCTCACGAAAATGCTGCAAATCAACCAAGTCTTTGTTTATGCAACTTGTAGCAAGTTGTCAAGGCTGCAATCTGCTGCAGCTTTGGATCATGCAGGCGCCATTATGATCTAAGTGTGCAAAGTACACAGATGTACTTCATGTGAGTTCCAATATATAAACGTCACAAATTCCATATCTTTGATTATTGTCAGTAACAGTTTTTGCATTTCTGCATGCCAAGACAGGGAATTGGCATCAAATGACCAAAGGCGTTTGACACTTGATTCAAGGCATCTTTGAGCTTTGCCCAACATCTATGATGTTGCGATTCTTGAAGAGAGGGGGTAAATCACTTCGAAAAAGAACTGACTTTGGCGTCGAGCGCAACGTAGTCATCTATAGCAGCAGAAGTGTTTTCAGTATTCCGATTTCCACACAGCTCATTGGATACGCTACGATAACTAAAAGGGGCGCTGATGTCCATAGGTACCCTGGTACTGGCTGACATATGATTCGTGGCGTCTGTTTGCCAGGTTAGGCGATGCTGCAAGCGGGCATCTATATTGGATCGAATTCTTGGCCTCATCACACATCGACTTTAGCACCAATTGATATTCATGCATGGAAAGTAACAACAACGGAAACTCTACTCCAAGAGGTTATCGTTTTATTACTAGAAATCTTCCTGCTTCCTAGTTGGCACAAGGATTTTGGAGGCGCCAAATCTACGCGAAGACTTCATGATGATTGAAATCAATATCATCAAAACGTTGAGGCCGAATGCTCACCTGGGAGTTCAAGATGATAGCATCAATGGTGCCTGGATTGCCATTGCTTATAGAAGCCTCAGTTGCGTAATCATTGCTATATATAGCGAAGATGCTACGAGCTATGTGACAAAGGGCACGAAATCGTAACCTTGATGCATGGCAATATCTTCAAACATCTTCTGAGTAGTGCACATTGGCCATGATCTAGTTCTTTTTAACTCTTTTAACTCAATTTAAACTTATTAGCCAAGTTTTGTTGGCACTGCAAGCTACTTATTAAAGCCAAACAACAATTGGAAACAAATACAATTTTCGATCAGCTGATAAGCATAAACAAAGATGGCGCAACGATAACTTCACAATATTGTGACGTCACAGTTGTTGCAGAAAATAATTGCTTTATAAGCTTTGATAGTGCATTACAAGCATTATGAGTTAAGGATTTAATTATTTGAAGCCAGTGCAACTGGAGCTAATAATGCAACCAAACGATCTTTTATAAATAAATCGATCGATTACCAGCACTGGCATCCAGTCATTGCCACTCGCAACAAAGTTTATCGAAATCAATAAAACGAAGCATTGATAGCGATTCGATTCTCCCAAAAATAAATCAATATCGGCGGCATCGGTATCGCTATCGAATTTTTGACTTTTTTTAAAAAAAATTAAAAAAAATTAGAGGCGTTTGCTCGACAAAGAAATCACAATTATCCTAATGTTCACAATAAATTGATTTAGAGCTTATAAGATGAGGAATGATTGAAACTTTTGCTTAGTGGTTCATTTTACTTACTGTGATCGCTGTGTGGCGCCACCTTGAGGAACTTTATGCATCGGCGACTAATCAAGCGCCAAAGTATCGGTATCGAAAATGCAGTATCGATTTCGATATTCAAAATATAAGATCGGTATCGCGCATACCTATTGTGTTTCATTTTTCAATAAGCCAACATTTAACTGCGCACATAATTCTAAAAATATGGCAAGTCTGCATAATTTTTGCTCAAAACTTTATCTTAAAATATAATTCTATTTTAGGTCTCTAAAAAAGTGCCATTTAAGCACGCAGTTGCCAAATGTCTATACTGCAAAGTTTTAAAGAGCCCGGCTGAACTGCTGCAGCACATGGAGTTGGAGCACCTGGGCGAATTGTACAAGAATAAAGCCGAAGAAGCTTGGCCAATGTTTTTTCCTATAGATGTGCTTCAACTGAAACCCGAAAGCAATTTTGTGCTTGGTGCTTTTGTTTACCGCAGTTCATTAAAGCAGTTGACAGATGAGAAAGAGTTGGAGCTGCAACATGGCGAACCATTGGAATATTTGCCGATACTGCTGATGCTCTATGTAGGACCACGTTTCCGCAGCGACCCCGATCGTCAGGTTTATTTGTTCTACGTGGTATCTGCTCATGTCATTCGGCAGATGAGCGCTTCAGTGTCGCTTTTTGATAGCAAATTAGAATATAGACGCAAAGGAGTCATTTGTACACTGGACAAAAACTCTTTAAGTGAATGTATGCATTGTAAGCGACCACAATGTGGCAAAAACTATATTAAGTACACTCATAAGGATTTCAACATATTGCGGAGCAAAAATGGGCTTTGCGTAAAGCTAAGTATATTTGGCATTGCTTGGTATTAAACAGTTTCAACAGATGATTAAAGTTGTAAACTGTTTCCAACAAACTGTTGTTAAAATACATTAATTAAAAATAAAATTATATTAAAGAAAGTATTAAAAGTAATAGACAGTTTTTTCTTTATTAAATTGTTAAAAATTGCTAGCCAAGATCGGTTGCTTTAAATGTTTAACGTATGCAAAGCGCTAAAGTCTAAAGTGCCAAAGTCTGGTCACCCTAACTACGTTGTTACGCTGCCGTCGGCGCTGAAGTTTTTGTTTTTGTCAAATTTTGTTTGCATGTTTGTATTATGTGAATTATTCAAACAATTATTATTGAGCAAAGGATTTGATATACAAGGACACTACGCAGGTCAACCAAGCTCAGGTTTAAGCTTTGTTTTTGTAAGCAAATTTGTGCGTGAAATATATAAATAGTTCCCCATTTGCGGCTATGTTGTTGCTGTTGTCAGGCAGTCAGCGCAGCTGTTTATTCTCGGAATATATACGCCAAAAATTTGACCAAGATGCGACACCACGGCGAGATGGCGCAAAAACGAATCCTAGTGAACATTAGGACAATTGTGATTTCTTTGTCAAGCAAACGCCTCCAATTTGTTTAATTCTTTTTTAAAAAAGTCTAAAATTCCATACCGACTGATATCGATAGACTTTATTGCGAGTGGCAATGACTGGATGCCAGTGCTGGTAATCGATCGATTTATTTATAAAAGATCGTTTGGTTGCATTATTAGCTCCAGATGCACTGGCTTCAAATAAATAAATCCTTAACTTATAATGCTTGTAATGCACTATCAAAGCTTATAAAGTAATTATTTTCTGCAACAACTGTGACGTCACAAAATATTGTGAATAGTGAAGTTATCGTTGCGCCATCTTTGTTTATGCTTATCAGCTGATCGTAAATTGTGTTTGTTTCCAATTGTTGTTTGGCTTTAATAAGAAGCTTGCAGCGCCAACAAAACTTGGCTAATAAGTTTAAATTGAGTTAAAAGAGTTAAAAAGAAGTAGATCATGGACAATGTGTACCACTCAGAAGATGTTTGAAGATATTGCCATGCATCAAGGTTACGATTTCGAGCCCTTTGTCACATAGCTCGTAGCAGCTTCGCTATATATCGCCATGATTACACAACTGAGGCTTCTATAAGCAAGCGCAATCCAGGCACCATTGATGCTATCATCTTCTTCTGTCATCTTGGACTCCCAGTGGAGCATATGGCCTCAACGTTTGGATGGTGTTGATTTCAGTCATCGATAAGTCTTCGCGTGGACTTGGCACCTACAAAATCCTAGTGCCACCTGGGAAGCAGGAATTTGTGACGTTTACATATTGGAACTCACAAGGAGTACATCTATGTACTTTGCACACTTAGATCATAATGGCGCTGCATGATCTAAATCTTCAACAGATTGCAGCCCTTACAACTTGCCACAAGTTGCATAAACAAAGACTTGGTTGATTTGCAGCATTTTCGTGAGCACAATGAGAAACATATTCCCGGCGAGCTTTCTCTCAGTTTGTGTAACTCATTTGCCATAAATTGTTGGGCCAACTCAGCTATCTTGCAACAACTCATCGACAACGAAGGGTTAGTGAGATTTTAATCATGGTGCTGACCATTCGGCCCTAGAACAAAGCGTCCAAGACATAATATATCTATCCACTCAAGGGTAAAGGGAAACCCAGCTTGTGCCTGCGCTTATGAGTCTTACGATAGACAATCAGTGTCGTGACTTGGATGCGGATGTACTAAAGCAGAGATTGGTGGCCAGCATAATGACCATGGCGCGGAACAAGAATACAGTGAGGCTGCTTCGGATACTGCACATATTATTCCTCAACCGCTATGAGGATCTTTATGTAAGTACAGGTGGAGCAATTATATAGACACGTCAGCTGTGTCTGCTCGCAACCCATGATCAAACAACTTGAGCTTCTCCTCAGTCCTAACTTTTTGATTCTTATAGGTTTGTGGCAATTTCGGATGCACATTCTCAATAACCAGCCATTTAAGCTTTCGCAACCTTTGTTAAGTTTACGGCAATTCGGGATGCACATTCATAACTACCAGCCCCTTATGCTTTCATGGCATATTTCAACGGCGGCGTCTCCGCTTGATATGAAATCCAGCTACTTGGGATACTCGCAACATTTTGTAAGGTTGCTGCATTTTTGGATGCACATTTTCAATTACCAGCCCCTTATGCTTTCGAGGATTTGGTCAGCAGCAGTGTCTCCTCGTGACATAACAAGCGGGATTTCCGCAGCCACTGTTAAGATTGCTGCAAATTTGGATGCACATGCCAAACTAACAGTTCCTTATACTTTCGGGGAACTCGTCAACGGCGGCTTCTCTTCTCAATAAATGGTAATTCCGGAATGCACATTCTCAAAAACCAGCCTCTTATGCTTCGAGGAGTTTGTCAGCAGCAGCGTCATCTGACATAAGACACACCAATTTGGGCTTCCCGCAAGCTCTGTTAAGTTTACGGCAATTCTGGATGCACATTCTCAACTACCAGCCCCTAATGCTTTCGAGGAGTTGGTCAGTAGCAGCGTTACCTTTTGACATAAGATCCAGCAAACTTGGGTTCCCCGCAACCTCTGTTAAGTTTGCGGCAATTTCGGAAGCACATATTGATGCTCTACAATTTTGAGCTTTGAGGATCTATATATGCACAGCTAGGTATAGCTGTAAGGCCTAAACCCGTGGACAGCACATTTTTAAAGGCGCAACGCTGCACCGTGACGTCACAACACAAGCTTGCACACTGCGACCTGCGCGTCTATTGACGTCACTGCCTCCACTTATCGCCAAATAGTACGTGAGATAAGCTCCTGACGAGCACTGCTTTGAACTTCTATATAATTTGACTATAATTGTATTTTTTTTACAGATTAATCATTACGTAGGATTGACTGCTGAGTTTGCCAGCGATAAAGTCTTTAAAGGATTCTTCCAGCTAACTCTCTCTCGCTTCATCGTTCCAATTGCAAATGTTCATCATCTTCAAGTCTGCTTGGACGTCATCAAGCCATCTTCTTCTTGGCCGGCTCTTTTTCTTTCTTCTATTGGACGTAGAGCAAACACATTTTTTTGAACTCTTTGGTTTGGCATTCGTATAATATGATCAATCCGTCTAATCCACTGTGCTGAATGAGAAAAACTTTGATTTTTATTAAGATTTTAAGATTTTGATTAAAAAAGATTTGCTAATAGAAAGCTATCAACTGAATGGTTGACCAAGTTTATAGAGCTTACAGACAACTCCAACGCAAGAATAGAAGAGGCTTATGGAACACACGGCACAATAGGTATTTACCTCATCGGCCCTCATCACCCATTATAATCTAATAATTTATAATACAATTCCTTACAGCACAGCAAACGAGGAGCTTAATCTGGAAAAAAATACTTAATGGATGACTCTTTCAGGGCTCGTTGGGAACCTTGTGGAAAGTCTTATTTCCGAAAAACCTACCTATTTTGAGATATTTGCAAATTAAGTTTTGTTTGATAATTAGAAACAATTTTTTCCAACAATATCGACCATTGAAACATGAGTCTTGATAGAAAAAAATAGGTAAGAAAGGGTCATGGGTCGCTCCCTACCCACAAATACGAAAACTTGGTTTTAGACTTAAAAACAAGCTCCTACCAATATCTGAAAGTGTCAACCATATTTCACATATTTTTTATATATTTTCTAATTCTTCTAATAAATCGGTTTGAGCTGACTGATGCTGGATTGCTGTAGAAGCTGGAAGACATGGAATTTATTTTAAGGAGCCGAGAATTTGAAGACCTTCAAGTAAAGTAAATAACTGCCTGGACAGATGGGTAGTTGTATTGAAGCTTGTCACATTTTACGCACAACCTAAGACTTTGGTCACACTATTTACAGCACTGTGTGCATGTAAAGCAACTTGGCAGCCACTCTTAAGTAGCTCATCCTGACAGTTTGCCAGGAGCACTTTCTAATAGACAAATTACAAGGAAACAAAGTTTATTACGATAAATACGTTGGATTGAAGGCAAGCCAAGCCAAGCCAAGAGAGCTAGCTTTATATGGGTATAAATAACTATGCACAACTTGGAACTAATATGTTGTATGTCATCAGAAATGTAATCCAGCTTGGTCTAAGCCTAATTGACAGCTGGATGTGCACATGGTTATTAAGGTGTATCCATTTTGTGGGGGTTGTGCTGTACCGAAATGCGTTTTCAATGTCAATGTCTGTTGTTTTGGTTTTGAGATGCGAATTTGACTGTTTATTTTGGTTTGGTAACCAGCCATAGAGCACAGAAACATCTCAGGCTGTTGTTTAAATTCTTGGAACTTGTTATCGATAGCTGAAATGTCGAAAGTACGTTGCCCAAAAGCATTTTGAAATCAACGATGGACCTCGAAAAATAAAGTAATTCTTGCATTTTATAGAGAGGCTTCTATTCAAACTTCGCTTCTTCTTTTACGGACGCGTTTTTGTTGGCTGCGTACTGGAGGACTTTACTTTATTTATAAATAAATATAATAAATAAAAATTAATAGTTTTATTGGAGCTCTGAAATGGGATAAGGCCTACAATTGGAGCATTGAGTATGTCAATACGTTGGCGGTGCTTCAAGGGAATCGAAGTTTAGGGCAGGGAAACCTAAGAAAAGTTTAGAAGGCTGTATGACAAGTTGGAAGCTATCTGAGTTAGATGCAATAAAGTTGCAATTTTAGCCCTGGTTCTTCCTTTGAAAGCATTCTGCTCCCTTCAAGCCCTTGAGCTCCTCAGCTACTCAATTATCGTCGCTAAACTTAAAAAATATTGGGCATGTTCCTAGTCAGGTGCCACAGAGCATCGAGATTCTATCATATATATATCTCGTACCCTTAGCATCTTTCATGCTCCCTACTAGCCCTGAAGCTGCTCAGCTGAAATTCGAAACAAACTTCATAATGTAGCTTAGTGTAATTTAGTGACATCGAGCATGAAGATTCTAAGGCTGCCAGAGAGAGGTATCTGTCTTCTATCTAGAGCGTCACCCATAGGAGTCAGCAGATTGCTGAATACCTCTCTACCCCGCAGAGCCGAAAGTCTAAGGTAAATGGCATTATCTTGCTCGTGTATTTTCAGACTCTGATCAGTTGGGAGAGTATCCTCAATGTATCTAAATTAGGAGAGCCGTGGAGTTTGCTTGGTTGCAATTTGGTCCAGTCTGTATTTCATCAGAATCTCTCTTCCTCCTGGAATTTGTAATATTCATCTTGCTCAAGTGTTAAGAGAGTCAGGAGTAGGTGTAGGTTGCCAGTTTGGGTATCTAAATAAGAGAAACTAAGGAGTTGGGTCAGAGCAAACTGTCTGTATTTCATCAGAATCTTTCCTTTTTTCGTCGGAGCTCTTTGATGGTGATAAGGAGCCCAAAAGTTGGATGAGTCTGGACTCTCTGCGGAGTAAACTGTCTGTATTTTATCAGAATCTTTCCTTTTTTCGTCGCAGCTCTTTGATGGTGATAAGGAGCCGAGAAGTTGGATGAGGTAGACTCTCTGCATTTCAGCTGGATCTCTGAATTTTTCATTGGAGCTGTATAGTGTTGTCTAGAAACTTAGGAGTTGGATAAGACTCGGCTGCCTGTATTTCATCTGGATCTCTTCTTTTGTAGTTGCAGCCGTTTTATGGTGAGTAGGAAACGAGGAGTTGAATGAGTTGAAATATCTCAATTTCATTTAGATCTCTTCATTTTTCGTGTGAGCTGTTTGTTTAGGAACCAAGAAGTTGCATAAGGCTGCACTGTCTGTATTTCAACTGCATCTCTTCTTTTCTCGTTGAAGCTGTTCGACGTTTTGCCTCAGAACCTAAAAGTGGCTGCGCAGCAGAGTTCATCCTCTTCGTGGCCTGTTAAGTCTGTATTGCAGGTTGCCATAGTTTTTCTTTGATGGAATACCAGCTACCCAGTTCCACCCAACAGATTGCAACCCACGCTGTCTACAAGTTATTTACGAGATAGCTTCAAAAGCTTAAGCTTCTTTATTTAACAAAACTGCTTACAAACAATAAGAAAAATAACAACATAAATAAAAACCCGTAGTAAAATCTTAGAAAATGCAATGAAGATGATGATGGAGATGATAGTATTTTCCTTCTTAAACACAAAACAAAATATGACTTTAATTAATTTTAAAGCTTATCAACTTTAATCAGGCCGACTCTAAATTTTTTGTTAATTATATTTAGATTAATAGATATGAGACTTTTTAAACCATAATTTATTTGATTGGAAATTATGACCTTTGACTTATTTTCATGTCTATCAATTACTTTCGAATCGTCTTTAAAAGGAAACTTTTTATACGATGGAGTTATAGATATCGTTGGCTTAAAATCTGTCACAAAAGCAGGGGCTAGCTTACTCCGCATATTTAAGTAATGCTCAAAACTTAAAGAAAAAAAATTTGATTTTAGATTTTTTTTTTATGTTCCTAGTTTGGAATATCTCACTACAAATCTATTTACCCCACGTTTTTAAAGTTTTCAGAGTAGCTATATACAAATTTCGTATCAAAGTAAGAAGTTTACCCAAAAAAGGGGATGCCTGTTTAATTTGGTACACACTAATTGGAACCTTAATTAACAAAAACAAAAATCGATTTTACAAATATTTTAAAAGACAAAATGTATAACTGTTATAAACCCTTGCCTATGAAAGTTAAAGAAGCTACAAAATGTATATATTATATTATATTATATTTTTTTATTTTTTATTTCTAAACTAAATGATTTTATTTAATTTTTGTGGCCATATTCGATTTGATTTTTATTCACAACATGTCTTTAAAAAAATAAAATGATGATTGACTTATTTAAGAAGCAAACTTAAAAGAAATATGAACATTTCTTATTTTTTTAATTCAAATTATAAAAAATATATATATATATATATACCAACAAATAACCGAAACTTTCTCCAACTCTCTTTCTAAACTCTAATATAAATGTTTTTTTATAGACATTTACTAGAGGAGAATACTAATTAAAAAGGCCATAAATTCATTTTGGAAAATTACCTTTACTCAATTCAAGGTACAAAATGTGTAAAAATAATACGAAATTTAGAAACAATTTACTTTCACTCAATATGGCCACCTTTTGCCTTCACTATGGCCTTGAGACGGTCCAAAAATGAATCGCAAGTTGCCCGAATGTGACTTGCAGGTATTTTGGCCCACTCGTGGACAATGGCTTTTTTCAGCGCCTCGAGGCTGTTGTATCTTTTAGTTCGGACCTTGCTCTCCAAAATGGCCCAAAGAGAATAATCCATCGGATTCGCGTCTGGTGAATTCGAGAGCCATTGTGTGGACGTTGAAGTTCGGAACGTTGTTTTTCAGCCATTCTTGGTTCACTCGAGCTTTGTGAGACGGTGCCGAGTCCTGTTGAAACGTCCATGGTCTGCCACCGAAATGTTTGTCTGCCCACGGCTTCAAAGCAATGAAAACGATTGGAGAGCGCCCATCTGCGGTTACAGCGGCCCAAACCATTATCTGTGGCGGGTGCTGCCTCCTGGTGGCCAATCGATGACTCAAATTCTCGTATGAACGGTCCCTCAAGTAAACCCTATCGTTTTGAGAGTTTACGAATTGCTCAATTGTAAAAACTTTCTAGTCAGAAAATACAATGTTCGGCAATTGACCGCTTTCAGCCAAGCAAAGCAACTCCTTCGCTCTCTCAAGTCTGACTTGTTGCTGCTTCGGTGTGAGATCATGTGCCTTTTGGATCTTGTAAGGCTTGACCTTGAGATCATTTTTCAGTATGCGACGGATGCTACGGTCAGATATTTTCAGTTCTTTCGCCATTTGATTGGCACTTCGTCGGGGATTTCGCTCAAGTCGCTTCTTCACTTTTTGAACCATCTCACGTGACGTTGCAGTCTTTTGATGACCACCTCCATGACGTTTTGCGATGCTACCAGTATCATTGTAACGAGTTATGGTGCGATAAACGAAAACTTTATTTACTTTAAGGTGTTCGAGCTCACGAACAATCGCTGGTTGTGATTTTCCAGCGAAATGTAATGCAACTACACTATTACGTTTGAAATCCATTACTGATTTTTTTTTCGCGTTTACTCACGGCAAAATGCTTTCGTGCGCTTGTAAACAATACTCTAAACTGTCATTTAGCTAACTTACAGACAGCTGATGCCCGTGCGTCTGAGCGGTCTGAATTTGGTTACACTTCGAGTGCCGCACTCTGTAGCTTAAAAAAAATTATAAAAAGAACAAAAATTCTAATTATCTAATCAAAAATTGATAAAATATGAAAGAAATTCTAGTATTATGATAAAAAGTTTAGAATTAAGATATAAAAATTTCTTAAAGTATGATTTTAAGCATAGAATAGAAAAAAATCTTTTTCCAAATTCGAAATTAATATTTAAATCACGAATTTTGATTGTTTCACACTTATTTTAAGCTTAAACATTTGAATTGAGTTATAGAAATTGTTTTAATTTTAATTTTAATAATATTTTTACTTGATATTAATCTAACAGATTTAAAAACTATCGTATATCGATAAGTAACCCTTTCATGTGACTACTTTGCCTTCAAACAAATTTGCGCATCACTAACGAAAGTAATCGTTTAGCAGCGCCTATAAAAGCCGCTGCACGGAGCGAATAAATTCATTCATTTTTCGAACTTCTTAGTCTAAGGTTCCATTTTTTATCTAGTTACAGCTTGCTTCTTTTTAGTATTATTTTTGAAGCTATTATTTTATTATTGTTTTATTTAAGTTTTAACTTTTTATTATTATTCATTTGTTTGTCAAGCCATCGACTTACTTTGGAGCTTGAAGCATTCAAAAGCTTACATCTCTCTTAAATTAAACAATAGAAATTACATTTTTTTTTTATAATTTATTGGTTTTCACAAAAATTAACAACTGACTTAAAGACGAAGCGCTGCTTTCCAAGTCAATATTTGCCAAAGGTCTATTTACTGGCTCAACTTTTGTATGGCAGCTATATAAAATTCTAAGCCAATTTTGTTGAGGCTTTTTTTTGGTCTTATGCATCGAACTGCATTATTATTTTTCAAAAATCGCTGGGTCCACTTTCCAGTACCTTAACTAACTGGGTCAAATAAAAAAATATAATATATAAATATTTTAATTAAGTTCAATTAAATAAAAGTGTTTTTCATTTTTTATTAAAGGAAACGAAATCTTCCTACCACAAATTTTAAAAACTCATAATGCAGATCGATTCATTGAAAAAAAATAAAAATATTTCGTAAATTTTCAGTTTTTAATTTAAATTAAATTAAGTTTAATTAAAAGAAAAAGTTTTTTCTTTTTTATTAAATGGTTCGAAATTGTTTTTATTTTTGTCAAAAAAAGGCTGAATAAGGTTTTTTTTTAAATTTTTGTAAGCAACACATTTTATTAAAAAAATTAAGTACGTAAAGTCGAGCGCGGACGACATTGGGATACCCTGTACCACTAGCTTGCCATAAAATCGAATGCCTTCATAAAAAACCAAAAACAAGAATTTTTAAGCAAAAAAATCGTTCAATGGGAGCTATATGGTATAGTCAACCGATTTTGTTTAAATTTGGCATATTGCTTTAATATCTTAAAAAGATCTGAATGCCGAAATTAGTTCTAACATTAATCCATTAATGCAAAAGGTGATTGCGCTGGAGGAAATGCGCAACCAAAGGCGAGACCGAGATGCCGCAGCTTTAGTCGTACCCCTAGAATTTTCTCGCACGGATTACAAATTTTTAATGTGTATGCATTTGAAACTTATAATTAATGTTTTAGATTTCATTTACGAAATTTCTCTGTTAAATAAACTTCAAAATTAGATGCTTTATTATAAAGTTGAGTTATTTGGAAGGAACAAAGATTGTGAATTGCGAAATGTAATGGAAGTCTTGCAGAATCTGCTAATTAGGCCTTCCGCAGATCATCTTTGCAAGATACTTCGCTGTCAGTTGAGCTATCCATCTGGCTTTAACAAGCATGCCAAGGATCTGGTTAGAGGTTTGCTGCAGAAAAAACCATCGCATAGACTGATAAGAGTACATTTTAAATAATGAAGCGTTAAAATATCTCAACATTGCCCTCAAAGGAAAAGCCTAAGAAAGTTAATTAGCATAAACTTGAACTAAAAATAAAAATGTCTAAATATGTTTAGTTGCATGATCTCAATGGCTAATTAAGAAAGTAGATTCTAAATTATGAAGAGTTATAGCGAGGGTATTTAGCTTTAGTTTAATTTTATTAAAAGTTGTATCTTTCAGGGCTTCAATTAGCTCTATTGTGTCAAAATTTCAATTCGATACAACGATTTTTTTAGGTAGATAGAACTCCGAGCAAATAATGTCAGTTTTGTTATTTTCAATTTAAATTTTATCGGAAACATTTTATGTATTTCATAATTTTTGGTTTTATTGTCTAAATTGTTTAGGGTTCTTGGAGTCATGTGCTACATATAATTCTAGATACGTCTATTTTGTTTAATAAGTGTAAAATAAATTTATATCTTTTCGGCGTATTATAAACGCGATCTCCAACCGCATCTTCAGCTTTATCGATCTGCTGTGTTTCCTCCATTACCAGCATACCCACTGGAGGAAATGAGAATTCAACAATTTTACCCCACGTCTCTGTAAGTACCAATCTTTTTGTGAAATCAGTTGGATAAAGACTTATGATTAATTCGTCAATAGGATTGCCAGTGAGCGTCTTGAAGCGTCCATCCGGTCCAAAATCATGCGGTGCATTGGAGACCTCAAAAATGATGCCTTCAAAAGCAACTCATCAGCATTATCAGCACGCTTGGAATTGGATAATACTCTGCAAGCTGAATTACGGTTAAATAAAGATCCTGCAGTGGTTCGTCATCATAGGTGGGATAACTTTTTCGGAACTTCCTAAAAACTATATAGATGGTGACACAAATAGGAGTCACTACTACAACAGAAGGTGAAGCTAAAAAATCCCAAAATCATCAAAACGTGAAGCTAAAAATCCGTGTAAACTAGACATCCGGCTTATATCAGCAGAAAGTGAAGTTAAAGGATCGTGCAAGCTTGACATCCATTTTGTTTCAGCAAAAGATGAAGCGAAAGCTTCGGGAAAGCGAATCCATTTTTCGCCTCTGCAACAGGAGACATTTTTTTTTACTTAATTATAAAAACAAAAAAAATGAAATACTTTTTTGTTGATGTTGTTTCTGCAGTTTTTAAATGAATACAGTTTTATTTTTTGAAAAAATATTTGAATAATGCATTGAATTGAATGAATGCCTAATGAAATGCCATTGAAAAAGTTTTTTAAAAATAAGAAAATCATCTGAAAGACTTGATTTGCTGTGTCTTCATTTCATTTCACTTACCTCTATATAGATATTGAAAAAAAAAATGGCGTACGAAAAGACGGGCGCGGACGACTTTTGGATACCTTGTACTAGCTTGCAATAAAATCCGGTTGCTTCACAAAAAACCAAAAACAGAAGAATTTTTAAGCAAAAAATGTTTTTTTGACCGACCGTTTCTATGGGAGGTCTATGATACAGTCAACCGATTTAAATAAAATTTGACACAGAGCTTAAATACCTTAAAAAAAAATCTGAATGCTGATTTTAGTTCAAATATCTTTAAAAACAAATGAAACACAACGAATTTCTGTATAAAAACGTTTTTTTGAACCGATTCGTTCTATGGGAGCTATATGATATAGTTCACCGATTTTAATAAAATTTTGTACAATACTTAAGCTCCCTAAAAAACTTCTGAATGACAAATCTAGTTACGATATCTTTATTAAAATGAAATATAGCAAATTCTGTATAAAAAAGTTATTTTGACCGATCGGTCCTTTGGAAGCTATATTATACAGTCAACCGGTTTTGAATTTGGTACAGTGCTTGGAAACTATAAAAAACATTCTGATGCCAACTTGGTTACGATATCTTCATAAACAAACGAATGATTCATCTAAAATTTTTTTTTTCGAGGTCGTCTGACACACCCCTATGGGAGCTATATAATTTATCCTGATATCAAAAAAATAAAATAAACTTGTCTCCTATGGATTAATATGGGATCAAATGTGAAAGTTTGGTTACTCTAGCGCTTACCATCTTTGAGATCTAGACGTTTCTACGGACAGACGGACGGACAGACGGACGGACATGGGTATATCGACTTCTCTATTCACCCTGATCATATTTTAGGTAACTTTGGGGTATCTCCGACGACTCCTTCTATATGTTACATACATTTTCGGCTGGCACAAACTTAATATACCCTTTGTACCATACGGTAAAGGGTATAATAAGAAAATTTTACTTGTAGGTAAATTTAATGGACATTAAATAGCTAACGAATAATATAATAAATAAAATGCACAAAAAAAAACTAACTATAAAAGTTGAATACTTTCTTTTTTTTTATATGAAACAAAAATAAAAATAAATTTTATTTAATAAATAAAAAAAAACAACGAGCAAAGTTAATTCCTCGACGGGGATTCGAACCCCGGTCTCCTCGCAGTTCAAATGCAAGCGCACTAACCACTGTGCTATCGAGGATGTTGAACTGACAGCAACTTCTCATCTATATCTATGCAAATCAAATATGTAGATCAAAGCTGCTTTGTCAAATTTGATTTATAATACTGTCCATAGATGGCGCTGCTGTGAAACAGCTGTGTTATGCTTGACCACAAAGCCATAAGGGAAAAAATTAAGACTAGTAATTGCAACTAAAATGAATTTGCGAAAATAACACTGTACTACAAAATCCAAAAAAATCAAAGAACTTTTCAAGTGACCTAGTGTACGTTGTAGGTCTTGACGAGTAGATCACGATAGAGTGTTTCAAAATTGTCTAACACCCCCAAAATCCCAAGTTATTGCTTAAAAACCGTTTTTCGGGTACTGTGATCACTCCCACAATCACAACGTTGCCATTTTTCAACCTACAACGTACACTAGGTCATGAAAAGTTCTAAATCACTGTTGGACAGTGTTATTTGATTACTTGATTTATATATAACTATATGGCGTGACGCTACTCAAATATTCAAAAAAAAATTGGTAATTAAGTTTAACCAAGAAAAACTAAAACTCGGGGTTCAATAAAAATAACTTTATTTTAAAAAATGCCGCGAAAGAAAAAGAAATTATTTAATAATCAAAAATCTTGACTTACCCTGTGCAAGAGCAAAGTCAATTTAAGTGTTGCCTTTAGAGCTTTTTACTATATTGCCAATAGATGGCGCTATAGCTGATAAGGCGCGTTAGTCTTTGCCACTGAAGCAATATGAAAGATATTATTAATAATGAAGACCATAACAGTCAACAAAAATAGATTCGTAAAATAACAAATTTCATATTCACAAAATTTTCCACTTCCAACTCAAATCACATATTCGCCGCCACGCAAGCGTAACAAACAAAACAGTGTTGCCCTATCGATTTTTTTTTAAATATGAACAGCTTTTTCGTTTTGCTGCCACAAGCGTGCAACTTTTTATTACTATCACGATTAGGATAAGCTTAGTTAAAAATTTACAATTTTATTTGTGATATATTTTTAGGGTATTCACGATTTGTTTTAAGTTGAGAAGTTGAAAATTTGTTGAAAAAGTTAGCAGGCCTAAGCGTGAACAGCTGTTGAGTTTTCTTCTTCTTTGCAAAGTTTGTTTACATTTGTCAATTGGTGCAAATTTCAATAAAATTAAAAAACTTGAATTTAAAATGCCAAAACAGAACATAAAATCTATTTTAAATAAAGCTGTAGCTAAAGCAGTTATGTATTACCTTGAATTTGAATATTTTGTTGCTACGTAAATTAAATAATTCAGAAAAACCAAATTTGAGTTTGTGCTTCTTCTTTCTAGTCTTTGTTTACATTTGCATATTGATGCAAAATATCATTAAATTTATATAGATATAGATGAGAAGTTGCGCTTAGTATAGCATCCTCGATAGTTATATATAAATCAACTAATCAAATAAAATTCACGAACGCATTTTAGTAGCCATTACTAGTCATAATTTTTCCACTCTTGCTTTGTTGGTCAAGCATAACACTGCAGCGCCATCTATGGACAGTATTATAAATCAACAATCAACAATGGCAAAACAGCTTTGATCTACATTTTTGATTTGTCTAGATATAGATGGGAAGTTTCTGTCAGCTCAACATCCTCGATAGCACAGTGGTTAGTGCGCTTGCATTTATAGTGCGAGGAGACCGAGGTTCGAATCCTCGTCGGGGAGTGTGTTTTAGGATATATTCTTTTTTTTTTTAATTATTAAATAAAGTACAAATTTTTTTATTTTTGTTTCATATTAAAAAATGGAAAGTTTATATTTTTTTAGTTAAAATATTTTTAACATTTTTATTATACAGTCCTGATTGGATATAGTGAACACCCGGTATAACGAGCACCTAAATTTTTACATAGAGTACACTATAAAGTGAACAATCGAAAAACTCTAAATAGTGAACCAAAATTTATAAACATTTTCAAGCAGAAACGAACAAAAAAACACAAAAAGGAATCAGAAACGAAAACGGGTATTCCTTTTAATTGTACTTTAGCTATTGATTGCTGCAAAATCAGCTGTTTCCGGACGTTATTGCTTGTTTTGTTAACCTTTTCATTTTTCTACAAACGTATTGTTATGATATCTTGCACAAATATCAATTTGGAACAAATAAAATTAGTTTTAAAAAAAAAATGTCAACCATCAACATGTCAACAGCCCTGATACTATGAATAGGCCTTGCCGTAATTTGTTCACTATATCCAGGCACGACTGTAGTTGTCTATACAGATAAAAGGAGTAAGCAAAACTGCTTGATAAAAATACGGAAATAGAGATTAATAAAAGTGAATACAGATCTTGATTCAATTTAAATGTTAACTTGTGCCAGCCGAAATCAACATCCTCGATAGTATAGTGGTTAGTATCCCCGCCTGTCACGCGGGAGACCGGGGTTCAATTCCCCGTCGGGGAGTTTCCGATTCTTGTCGGAATTATTTTTTTATTTTTTTTTCAATTTTTATAAATTACAATTCGAAACAAATATTTTTTTTTTGCAATTTCTTTAGATTATTATTTTTTAAAAACCTTTGTGTCTTATGCTTACAGTAGGCATGCATTTTATTCGCACACCACAAATTTTCACAAGTGTAATTTAGTAACGCAACGGGCAGCAGATTTTAGATGAAGGTATTAAGCGGTGTGGCCGAAAACCGCGAAATTCTACTGCCAGGGTTCGGGGAAAGATCAGTCTCAAGTGGATTCACAATAAAGTTTGGTGTCTCTCTCTAAGTCTTCTAGTGTCCGTGATCTAGGCGCTCATTCTGACGGCCATGGCTCAATCGCTAATTGTATGCATTTTGGTATAAAGGCCTTGGGGTCTGCCACGCCTGCCTCTGTCCGTTGCATACATTGCTCAAACCTGGTATACACCTTTTACTTTTAAGTAAAGGGTATAAAAATAATAGTTTGAAGAAATTGCTAAAAAAATATTTGTTGTAAATTGTGATTTATAAAAATTTAAAAAAAATAATGCAACCAAGAATCAAAAAACTCCTCGACGGGGATTCGAACCCCGGTCTCCGACTTCTGAAGCTGGGCACTAACCACTATGCTATCGAGGATGTTGGAATAAGCGCAACTTCGCATGTTTATCTATCCAAATCAACTATCTATATCAAAGCTACTTTGTCAAATTTGATATATAATACTGTCCACAGATGGCGCGATTTGCGGTGTGCGAATAATATCTATGCCTACTGAAAATACAAGATACATAGGGATTTAAAAAATAAAAATTTTAAGAAATTGCAAAAAAAAATGTTTGTTTCGAATTGCGATATATTAAAATTGAAAAAAAAATAACAATCGGAAAACTCCTCGACGGGGAATTGAACCCCGGTCTCCCGCGTGATGGGCGGGCATACTGACCACTATACTATCGAGGATGTTGAATTCGGCTTGCTCAAGTCAACATTTCTACAGAATATTTTTTTTTTTTTTATTTGCAATCTGTCATATGAGACAATCAGCAAATTTTATAAGTAAAATCAAACAAATGACAGGATTGAATGTGCTCCAATGAGTCCATTCAATAGAGTATACAAAAAAACTATTTGCTAAAGATTATTACGTTATTATGCAAATCTATCTAGAAGATCCAGAATGTGAAATCTTTTCAGACGTCTAACATCCAAGCTATTATCCAGTAAGTTAAGAGCCAACGAATTTCCATGGTTTGACAGTCTCTCCAAATATCTAAACGATGATTTGCTTATTTCATCTTTGACAAAAGGAACATTCAAATCTTTGTGTATTTCTTTGTTGGTTACGTACCAAGTAGCGCCTGCAATGTTTAATGTTAAATTGCTCGCCGTCCCCCAGAGCTGCATGGCATATGTCCAGACCGGCTTGAGTACTGCTTTGTAAAGCCGAATTTTATTCTCCAAACTAAGCTGCGATCGCGGACCTAGAAGCCAATACATTCTTTTGCTTTGATTTTATAAGCTTTTTCCACGTGAGTCGCCGATCCAGATGCACTCCAAGGTATTTGACAGATTCTTCATCCGGTATGGACATACCATTTAACGTCACAAGAGGGCATTTTCCTCGTTTCAGGGTGAACGTAATTTGGACTGATTTTTGCGTGTTTACTAAAATTCTCCATTTTTTCAGCCATGTTTCAATAAGTCCGAGTTGCTCTTGTAAATTTTGGGACGCCATTGCCGGAATTGCGCTGTTTGAAATAATTGCTGTGTCATCCGCATAGGTTGCAACTTCAACATTGTCATTTGTAGGAAGGTCCGCAGTAAAAATTGTGTATAGCATTGGCCCAAGTACACTACCTTGAGGAACTCCGGCGTTTATTGAGTACAGTTCCGAGTGCTCATCAGCATATTGGACATAAAATTTTCTACAGTTGAGGTAAGGCTTAAAGAATAAGAAATACGGTGCAGGAAGCCATTTTTTGATTTTATAAAGTACTCCTGCGTGCCAGACTTTGTCAAATGCTTGCTGAATATCCAAAAATATCGCAGCGCTGTACTGTTTGTTTTCAAATGCATCCACTATCTTTTTAACAATACGATGGCATTGTTCAATTGTGCCATGGCCTCTTCTGAACCCAAACTGATGTTCGGGTATTATGTTGGTGTTCCCTAAAACCACTGACATTCTTCTCAAAAGTATTTTTTCAAATACTTTAGCGAATGTCACCAGCAAACTAATGGGACGATATGATGACGCGTGTTGTTCAGGCTTGTTTGGTTTTGGCAGCATAATTAGTTCAATTTTGTCATATCCGGGTGCTTTCTTGGCATTTATTCTCCAAATTTCAGCTTGCACTTCTGCGATTGTTGTCTGATGGATAGGCATACTCATCTGGCAAGCCAAGTTAAGAAAATTGTCAACCTTTGTCACTGTTTCCTGATCGAATTCCGAGTTAGGTTGGAACACTGAGTGGAGATATTGTGTAAATCTTTCCGCAATTTCCTTATCACTTTTACACAGTCTACCATTATTGTCAACTATTGCCGTTTTCCTTCTGCTTGGCCGCTTCAAGTAACTGGTTGCTCTCCAAAGACTATAACTTAGATCTGGTGTGAATGGGTCAAGGCTTTTAAGATATTCTGATGTTGCAGCATTTTTTAGTTCCCATAATTTTTGCTTAAGATCTTTAGTAGCTTTATTCAGCAACTGTTTATCAATTGGTCTTCGGCTTAGTTGCCACTTCTTTCGGAGTTTCCTTTTGTTTTTAATTAATGGCCTCAGCTCCAGGGACAGATATGGTTTGTTGGAATGATTCGCGCTTGATTGTGGGGTGCAAGGAAAAAGGTAAACAAACAATTTGTACTTTATTTAATAAATAAAAAAATGGGAAAACATCTTCTCACAAACTCCCCGACGAGGATTCGAACCCCGGTCTCCTCGCACTGCAAATGCAAGGGCACTAACCAACTGTGCTATCGAGGATGTTGAACTGAAAGCAACTTCTCATCCATATCTATACAAATCAAAAATGTAGATCAAAGCTGTTTTGTCAGAATTGTTTTATAATACTGTCCATAGATGGCGCTGCTGTTAAACAGCTGTGTTATGCTTGACCACAAAGCCATAAGGGAAAAAATTATGAGACTTGAGATGTGTGTCATCGAAGTTTGTTCCGAAATTGCTAAATTTTGACCAAAAGAACCGTCGCATGAGCATCGCTCAAGAGCTGTTGAATGACGTCAACGTCGACCCAGATTTACTCAAAAGGGTTATAACTGGTGACGAATCATGGGTATATGGTTATGATATCGAAACCAAAGCCCAATTGTCCCAATGGAAGCGACCAGAAGAGCCAAGACAGAAAAAAAAAATTCGCCGTGCACGCAAAACACTTATAACCTTTACGCCTCTCACAACCAAACAAAAAATGCCATTCACTTGAAACTTGGTACAGATGTTCGGGAAAAGTGTACCAACGCAACAAAACAAAAAAATCGATAATCGAAAATACGTTGCCCGCGAACTTTGAAACCTGGACCTTACTTTTTGAACACACCTCGTACATATATAAAATTCTCGTGTCACAATGTTAGTAACCATACTCCTCCGAAGCGGCTGGACCGATACTCATGAAACTTTGTGTGCCTATTGGGTAGATCTTAGAATCGGCCAACATCTATTATTTATTCCCTTAAGTGATAAGGACTGCCACCCCTCACATTTTTTTTTTATTTTTGAAACAATTTGCTTATATTTTTTTTTATAGTTTGACATTCTGTACATTGTCAGAACTCTTAATTAATGTCTGCCGGGCCCACTAATATATACATATATAAAAATCTATTTGTTGCCTCGCTAAAAAGCTATATTCCACAACGCACCGACTGTTCCAATAATTCCTACTGGGTTGCTTGTCAGTCTACTGCAATAGCTTCTGCGGTCAAGCATGTGGCTTGCTCAAGCCGCATTTTGTGCAGGTGAGAGCGAGACAAATAGACAGCGCATAAGATCCGTTACTGGAATTGCTACTGAATACCAACCCAGTTGGAATTATTGGAACAGTCGGCGCGCTACGGCATATTGCTATCAGATTTTAAAGTTTTTTATTTAATTGGCAATAGATGGCACTGCAGCTTTTTAGCTATGTTAGCCTATATAATGTGTAGGATATTAGTAATTTGTAATTATTAAATTTTTTTTTTTTGAATAAGAAAGAGATGACAGGAAGAAATTGTTGTGAAATATTTTATACAAAGCGTCTTACCCATCGCAAACTGCTACCAAATCCATCACAAAAAAACACTTCTTCAAAGTCTTGGCTGTCTCATTTGTGATCTTCCCATGGCTCTCTCTGTTCCGAAAGACTATTCATGACGCATCCTACTGATGAGAAGAAGCGTGATTAGACAAGTTTTTTACTTCAAAGTGTACTATACCATATATAATTATATAAGAGTTCGCAAAAAACTGTCAATCCATTTTTGCAGCTTTTCCGAACCCGAAGACCCGTCGTAGATCCGATCCGCCACTTTAGACTTAAATCTCTGGCTGGCTGGTCATTGTTTCAGAAAATAGCTAATAGTCGTCAGTGGCTAGATCTTAAGCTGGTGCAGAAACTCGTCGTTCAATTTCTGAATTTTTGCCATGAGTATAGTAGGGCTTATGGGGAAGTTTCAGCTATCCCGACAAACATCGCCGGCATGACTTTTGTAGCCACTCAATTGAGATACCTAAAGCCTCAGCTATTTCTTTCCATGGATTTCAACGACGATTTCTGGCGTCACTTGTGCTGGTATTTCCACAACACAACTCAGCATATCATTAATCAACAAATGAATTTGAAGATGCAAAGTGTTTCCATAATATCTATAAAACCTATTCTTGATTTTGGTATGAGTATAATTTTTTGTTCCCATCAATATTTTCGAGATAGTCTATCCGTCCGAATGCCAGTTAAGTTAGGTTAGGTTGTATAGGCAGCTCAGATAGTGACTGAGATCACTCAGAGGCCACGAAGTCCATTATGTTGTCTTATTAAAGAAGGGGAGCATAGGAATTGAAGAAAGGAAGGGATTGCGGAGAAGGATCAAAAACTTTACATCTCTAATCGCTTAAGTCTCTCATTGAGGACTTAAAATGGACAGAACCATTTTGAGGATTCGATAAAAGCAGCCAGATCCGCTATGGGCACATAAGCTAGACTACCCAGATCGTCAAAGAATGGTTTACCCAGAAACTGGGTTCGTCTTCTAAGAAGCGCCGTGCAGTTGGATGCTTTCTGTCCCTTCCTCATCTCCGTGATAGGGAACGTGCAACATTTCAGTCATATTGCCTATGGCGCAGTGCCCCCTTACAACGCCTACCATCATCCTAGTCCTGTTTTTATAAAAGCGCAGGAGTTCAGATGTTCGCTTTGGATCATATCTCGGCCAGAGTGCGCTCCATTTGGTGCAACCGCCCTCATACATTAAGTAGTTATTGCTTGCTTATGCATATTTTTGACTCACTTTGGCAACACTCGAATTGATTTGGCTAAAAATTGTGCTAGCAAGTTGCCAACCGCGCCGTTGAAAAATCATTTGCATAAAATCAAACCACACTGAAAATATAAACTCAAGCCGTAAACCACAACCAGTTTCAGTTCCCAGTTCCAATCCCGAACTCCCCCCAGCCATTTCCAGACTTTCATACTTTGCCGCAAAGTATGCCACAAAAGCATGCAGCATATCAGGCGGACACAAACCGCACAACATTCACGTAACTCCCCCGAATGCTACACCAACCACTCCATGCCATCGTCACCCCCTCGTCCACTCATACATTTGTCAAACGACAGTATTTGGCTACACTTTGCTGTATTGGTTTAAGGCGGCAAGTTTTATGTGAAATGGGCGTAAAGTAAGGCAAAGTTATGTTACCTACGTGCGTTCTGCTCCTGTCTACGTCACAGCGTCTCAGTCGACAGGCAGGCAACTCTGCATGCCAACACCATCGCCATTGCCATTTTGGCAATAGCCCGCAAAGACACATGACACCACAGGCTGCCATTTTGCGAGTAGGCGTCTAAACTAACCCTTTTTTTTCTGTTTTTTGTACCCAGCTGGCATTTACACAGTCAACAAACAGCGCCCTGAATCTGGCCAAGAGCTAAGAGCCAAGAGCTGCCAGCCGTTAGTTAGGCAGTCATAGTAGTTTATCGCATATTTGCAGCTAAAGTTATAACAACATATGCAACTGTGTGTGTGATTTCTGCACGTGTTGTACACTCAAAAAAAAATGTGTTGTTGGTTGTGCAAGCTAGGAATTGGAATTTGCTTAAAGGCCCGACTTCTGCTTCAGAGATGAGGAAGAGACAGGAGCATCCAACACCTGCTATGCGACTGCCCGGCGCTTCTTAGAAGACGAACCCACTTTCTGGGTAAACCTTTCTTTGAGGTTCTGGGTAATGTAGTCTATGTGCCCATAGCGGATCTGGCTGCTTTCGTCAAATCCTTAAAATGGTTCTGCAGCATGAGAAATTTAGGCGATTAGGGATGTCCTACAGCTTTTGATCCTCCTTCACAATTACTCCCTTTCTTCAATTACTTTCCTCCCTTCTTTTACTTAGGCAACACAATGGACCTCATAGTCTCTGCGTGATCTCAGTCACTATCTGAGCTGCCTGTACAACCTAACCCAACCTAACATCCCACTAAGACAGCAGCCATTCTATGTATGACTTAATGTAAAGTCACTTTATTTAATATATTTTTAGGTACATATTATGTGTTGTATCCAAGACAGCGGCAGATCCATAGGGAGGTGTTCGGGTCCGAAGGCCCCAAAAGGTCGAAAATGGGATGAAAGTCTTTTGCGAGCTCAGACTAACACACTCTTCGAAGTGAAGAATCTCCCCAAGACTAAATCCTAGATCCGTATCTGTTCCTAGGTAAGGTATATAGAGCGACTTTTAATATGGTCGGAATAGTAATAGAACTTTACCTACTATATGATCATGACAGACGGTCATTAGACCTTTTATGGAAAGAGGCACAGCAACCAAATTGAATTAGATTATGTGACGGGAAGCAAATCAAAAGTCTTATGAATCGGATGTTTTCCAGTTCCAAAGTACTGCACACAATTTGATGAAACTGCCTTAGTCAAAAAAATTTTTTTTTATTAGCAGTAGAGAAGGCTGGGGCAAAACGCGCCACTTGGAAAATATTTAACCGGGCTTACCGTCCCGACAGTAATCGCTAAAGGCATACAATTTTTTCCATACATAGCTTTGGTGGAAAGCTCTAAATCGGTTTTGGTGAAGTTACCGATTTGAAAATGTACCCATGGAGCAATACGCGCTAACTTTACTCGGGGCCGAAAACGTCGCGTTTCCTGCCATCTTTACCGATCCCGAGCCTATGAAAGTTCAGCCACAGGAGGAACACCGAAAAAATCGAGGCCGCCCGCGTTATGTCACAAATTAAAGAAATTTCAAGTTTTCTTGACATTTTTAAAATGCAATTTCTTTTGAAATTGCCAATTTAATCTTTCGTTTTATGTTGTCTACTTATTTTTCAGCAATAAACCCCGCGAAAACCGCATTATCCGGTATGGCGAGTTTTGCTCCACCTGAGGTAAAAATAGTCATTTATAAAACTCAATATTCGACGCACTTAGAACAGCTGGAACTGAAAGTTGTTTAATGCTAAGTTTAAGCCACATATGTGATCTACAATATAGTGCCTACATAAGACCTCCTCAGCTCTTTTTTTTTTAGGGGGGAGGAAATGCCTAAGACATTCACTAACAGCATCCCGAAAGTGAAAGCC
>JBAMAX010003451.1:0-15203 GCA_037043745.1 Chymomyza amoena
TGTGCCAGGCGGACAGAGTTTGGAGGTAGCTACAACATTTGTTAACCATCCGGGAGGAGATGCTCAAGGGTGACCATGCCCTAATAGCAGCTTGGCTATCTGAAAAAAAGCACATGTTTGCTCCCCTAGTTCCCTTGAGAAGGATACTTAGGGCGCAGGATCTCTATGGCATGAATCTCCGCTTGAAAGACGCTGGGCCAGATGCCCATTGCTGTAGAGATTCTGATATTGGGTCCAACGCTTCCAACACCTACACTCTGCTCGGTTTTGGACTCATCCATGAACCATTTTTTGCCACCGGGGGTTTCCACAGGTGCTGCCATCAGCCCAAGTCTCCCGACTTGGGAGAAAAGATCTACATTTCTTGTTATGAAAAAGTTCCGTGATCATAAGATCTGATGTGGAGCAGATTGATACTTCAGGAAGGGAATTTATAAGTGGTCGTGAGTGTTTAAAAAATACAAGTTTTTAATTTTCGAATATTCCAGTCCTAGAGGCAAGCTTTAGATTATCACAAAATAGAAAAAACTGCTTTTCAAAATTTGTAGCTTAAGTTAGATTTTCGAAACTTAAGCCAGGCGGTTAAAAAGGTATTGAATAGATTTTTATATTATATGTTGAATTTCTCTCAAAAAAAAAAATGCAACTCTCTAGTTCTCAAGACCAAATCTAAACGGACTTAATGCATTATGGTTCTATGTATCATAGCCAATGAGCCACATCTTGCATAATTTCCCCATAATACAAATTTTTAATTCCTTGCCTATTATAGCTACTTCCGAAAAGCTCCCTACTAAGCCACTTTTCTTATTTCACTCCAACAAATTCCTATTTTTATATTCGGACTACCAAAAATATAATATACAAAAAACAATGAACAAAACGCTACTTAAACATTAACCCAATTTATTTTTGTAAAAGTCTGTTTAGCTTAAGAAACTGTTGCCATGAACATTAAGCCAAATATAAAGCTGTTTTCAGTTTTAATAAAAATTCAGCGCTCACTCAGCCCAGTTAAGAGCCCAAAAAATTCACCTGTAAAACGTGAATATGGAAAAATATAAGCGGAAAATGGTCATTTATTGCAACCACTTAAATGGCAAACGTAATTAGCATCAAGGCATGATGGTTATGGCCAAAAAGCAGGCTGCTCCTGCTATTAAACAGTCAACACACACACAGTCACATACACAGCTGTATTTCATATTATATTGTACAGCAGTTGACATGGGCGTGGGCAGTTTTTTTGCAAGGAGGGTCGTCATACGCTATTAAAATAATTATAGTTTAAATTTTTCATAAAGAGGTGCAAATTTGGATAGCAATACTTGAATTTTCAACAAAGATACGGGATCTAAAAAATCCCTGAATACAAAAAAAGAGAGCTCGCATCTCTAATAAATTCAGATCCCACAGAAAGTACATTTCAACCAGTTTGCAACTACGCTTCTGTCTTACTTACTACTTAATGGTCAAAACCCGGTGTTGAACAATTTTCTACTATGCTATTAAATATTCACGATATTTACAAAAATGCGTATATCTCACGAACCAATACACACAAATACATCGGAATAGGCTTAAAATCTCTGTATTGACAACCTCTAATACACGCAAAAATTAGATTTGAAATTTATCGACGTGTTCATAAGAACACCCGTAACACGTAAAACATAAGTTTCTTTTATATATAGATGTACAGCCGGTATAGCTTGTATATCTTTGAAGAGTTTTATTACCGGAAAGCCAAGATTTGGCCATCATCTTCAATCAAAATCAATATTACAATGTTATCCTAATGTACATTTAATACCTTTCTATCGATTTAAGCCAGTTATTGGTAATATTTAAAGAAAATTAATTCTGGACTTTCTTATTTTAGTTTTAAGTTTATTGTTCTTTCAATTGAAAGATCGTGATGTGACTTTTGTTTGCTTGGTAAAAATTAGTTTTCCTTTCTTGCATCGACGTTAGATTTATGCCCAAAAGCTTGTGGGTCAACTGTGATATAGATGATGGGCGGCTAGGGCGTGCCCCATTTATCTACGCCCTTGGCACTTGGCTTGGCCAACGTGGCGCATACGCAATGCGCTGTCGTTTTCGCTGTCGCTTGTTGTCGTAAACTCTGCTAAACTGTTTGCCACTTTGTCGCGCAAAATTGTAAACTTTGTCGACGTTGGGAGCACAGCCTGGTTAGAAGCAGGAGCAGAAGTAGTATGCCAACAAGGATGACGACGGCGATGAACTCAAAACAAGTAAAGACCAGGACCAGAACCGGGACCAGCGCCTGGCATCATCAAAAGGCTTAAGCAGCGCAACGACTGCGACTGATGCCAACCCAGAAATGCACGGCGAAAAAAAACGAGCATAAAAAAATAGGTAAAGGGTGGAAAAAGGTTTGGAGGGTTACTCGGGAGCGGAGGGTAGGGGCCCTGGCGCAACGCAAACTTTACGAAATAATTTTGCATAAATTTTGTAAAATTTGCTTTTGGCTTTGCTGGTTTTGGTTGAGTTTCGTTTGCTTTGGTTTTTGGCCTGGCTTGTTCTGGGCTGTTGCAGCAACGTTGACAACAACCAACCAACTACGGAGACGACTCCAACAACAACAAGAGCAGCAACAACAACAGCAACATCGGTGGCAACGCAGCTGCGGCTTATTTACAAGTTGGCATAATATTTTGCGTGCCGAGGTTGGGACAGCACTTGTGGCATGTGCCACACGATGCCACACCATGCCACACCCGGCCACACCATGCCGCCATTGTCGACAGCGTTTTCACGCTTGAACAAATCACAAGCTGCTTAGTTTCATAATTAGAAGCGTCACAATTTTGGGCGCTGCAGACATTACGCTCAATGGGCGGCCAAAATATTGCAGTAGCCTAACTTTCCGGAACGCGAAAGTTGAGTGTCAGTAATGCTGAAGATGGGTGCATGAGTATGTGACCATGGTCGGAGTCAAAAGGGGACGAATACGAAAACTATAAAGTTTAAAGTTGCCAAGAACAGCAAAACTTAAGGTATTAACTTTAAAGAGTTGAGTTTGGCATAGAACACACAAATGATGGATGGTAGCATAAGATAAGAGAGATTGGCTTTTAAAAATGAAATGAAATAAAATATAAGTTATTGAGTATCCGATAGTGGGAAAAATTCAGTCCCATTTTTTGTAAAAACAGTTAATTTCTGTCAAATGCGATATGGATGAATAAAATTTTATACGACTATTCAAAAAGTAGCTTATGGAAAGGGTTTCCCTTTTTAATGTTTTCAAGCATTTTAAGCAAGCGTATTGGTAATCCTTTGGTAAAATTTATTGTACTCTCCGAGTTATATTTACATAAATATAATCAAAATGCAATCTTATTTTGTGTGAAATTCAATTTGGATCGGGTTAGCTTACGCTAGGTTAGCGCGCAGATGGGACTGACATCACAACTCAATTAGGCCAAGGATAGGCCCGTTGCGATACCGCTACAGTGAACTCTTCCACCACTTGAGAGGTCCTCTATAAAAGGTGAGTAAGCCATTCGGCAGCATGAATAAACCTTAAAAGGCATTTTGGACTCTGCTCAGTGAGCTGAGATAAATCTTCAAGAAAGTGTGACTTTAAGAACCTAAATCTTCCACTGCGCAATGACAGAAAAAATGTTCCACCGTTATCGCCAAAGCTTTTACAGAAGGCATGGTGGGGCGCATTTAACCTGGATGCGTGATTTCCCACCAGCAAGTGTCCCGTGATAGCACGGATAACAGAAGGGCACTGGGCCCTATTCAGACAGCAAAGCTCTTTGGTTCTTTTACTGCAGTATGTCTGCCAGGTTTGCCGCGAAATCTTATACGTGTTCGATATCCGATTCAACGCTTTATTTACACAGAGACCGAAAAAATTTCGTATTCTCAGTTTACAGCTGGCCTTGGGTATACCCAGGCCCTCCTTGTCTTGAAGGAGGATGCTGATAGTTCCTTGTCTAGCCAGTTCATCCGCAATACAGTTACCCTGGAAGTTCCTATAACCTGGAACCCATATGAGGCGAATTAAAAATTTCCCCTAGAGACAGGCGGCAGTTATTCACTGACTTCAAACAAGAAATCATCGAAACTAGGGACTTAATACCCGCTTGGCTATCCGAGTAGATACAAATGTTCTTATTTCGAACTTGTACATCTCTTTTTGTTATTAAAGCCTCCGGGATTGCAGTGACCTCTGTCTGAAAACCACTGCAGTGGTCCAGGAGTCGAAACATTAAAATCCTCAAAGTAGACGCTTCCGCCTGCACGGTCGTCTAGTTTGGAACCGTCCGTGTATACTTTTCCCCTTTAGAATCTTTGCATGACCAAAATCTTGGTCATTCCATTTAGGTTTAGAATAGCATCTAGTGCTTCGTTTGGAGTGGAGCTTACAGAAAGTAAGTTAGGCGGTTCGCTGAACCCTACTTAATTTTGTAAGGTTGGTGCCCTTATCTTTGGTACGCCACCAGACTCCATAGGTTCATAATTTTAAGGAATTTTTATAGTCAACCCGATTTGTATATACCAGCAAACAGCCACATCTCCAATATGTTTTAGACATAAAAAAATTTTTGATTTATAGAATGTACGAGGTGTGTTCAAAAAGTAAGGCGACTTTTCAAATTTCGCGGGTAACGCATTTTCGATTATCGATTTTTTTGTTTTGTTGTGTTGGTACACTCTTCCCGAACATCTGTACCAAATTTCAAGTGACTGGCATTTTTTGTTTGGTTGTGAGAGGCGTAAAGGTTATAAGTGTTTTGCGCGCTCGGCGATTTTGCTATCGAAAAATATGGATCAACGGATAAAAAATATAATAATAAAATTAAATGCTCCGTAACACTTGAAATGTTGACAGTAGCATACGGTGAAACTGTTACAAAGCCACATCACAATATAATACTATATATTATGTCCAACTTCCAAATAGAAAATTTAAGTGGGAGCTGAGCATTGGTTGATTACATAGAAATCTTGGAAACAAAATATTTTTTTTAAGGAGAACTTAAAAGTAGTGTACTTAAAAAAAAATTTGTATTTTACACAAATTAGTTTTAGAGCAGTTTAGGCCGATTTATGTAAACATTTAAGAGTACCAATATTTTTATTATTTCTTGAATACAAGTGTTTTTTTCTATGATTGCAAAGAATAGGATTAATTAGTTAATATAAACTTGTAAAGAACATATTTCAAAAATTTTGAATTTTTTACAATAATTCGCAAATATAAAAAATATAACAAATTTTCAGGCTTGTTTTTGAGACCAGTTCATGTGAAATTTGTCAATTTCTTGGCTGCTTTAAACCCAGAACTGTGTGCAATTCATCTCAGTGTTACGGATTGGCATCTCAGGAGGAATTCTAAGTTACAAAAACGTTTGTAGCCAGAGCAAAATAGGCCATCAGCCTATGTACAATAATTATTTTGATTTAATGTGTTAGATATAACTTTGTTAGTTGTAATGCTATAAAGGCAAAGCTCTATTAAAAATATTCGTGTAAATAATTAAATTATAAAAAAGTGTTACTAAATGGCAGATGCCAAGTTCTGGCACTACCGATTTTTTTGATACTCCCATCACCAGTATTTAAGTAAATAAAAGAGACGATTTTGATCCCAATAAAAATAGTGCAAAGATTCTCCGAAATACTTTTGATTGGCGATAGATCTGTTCTATGGGTACTTTATAATATAATGAACCGAACTGGCTAACATTTGGTATTTTGCAAACTCTAACATAATTTGACATGGCAAACTTGGTAACAATCTATCTATCAACTATATTCATGAACAAATAAATTATACATGTAAAACTTTTTGTATTTTTCGAGGTGCTCTGTAAAACGCCGATAGAAGCTATGTAATACCGAAAAAATAATAATATTTCTCGTGCCATAATATCGGAAATAACCCGAAAGTTTGGTCCCTCTAGTTCTTACCGCAATTGAGATGTTGGCGTTCATACAGAGCCGGACTTGTCTACATGGATTTCGAGTCTTACTTTCTATATATTACCTACTATTTCCGCTCTCTTTAACTTAATAAACCCTTTTGTACCTTAAAGGTACACCTTATGATAACCATAAATAAAGTATTTTATAAACGTTTTTGACTTAAATTATAATATCAATAAAAAGCCAAATCCCTTAAAATTTTCAACAATTTTAAATATTTAATTATTTCCATTATTTTTTTTTTATCAAATTGCACTATGCGGGCAATATATCATAAATACACAACCCTATTATTATTATCAACTACAATGTTCCATAGAACTTAAAACCTTACTCTAATCTAATTCTCTGTAACGGCATATCTCCAATGAATGATTCCTATTTTTCGGAGATCGGCTTCTACACCATCCATTCTACTTCCTCCAATCGATATCAATAAATATGCCTTTCCAGCTATTCTTTCAGTGGATCTTCTTTTTGTGATTAGCAAGACTTTTGTTTCTGATAGCCTTGCTATAAAATATAATGAAAATCCTGTAGGAAATACATTCAGAACAAAAGGGACTATCCAATGTATATTGATACGACAAGCTGCTCCTCGATTAATGCCAGAAAACATATAAGCATCCCTGAAAATGACTCATACACAAAACTCTCAAAGTTCTGATGGCTATCAGACATATCTTGGTCTTTCGTAATCCCAAAATCTAAGGTTACATCCGCTCCTAGTAATAAAAATATATTATTTAATTTAATAAGAGTAAAAAAATATCATCATACCGCTTGTTAGATTGAAATATGTTAAGAAGGATGTTTTTGTAATTACTAAATTTTCAATTTTGTCCTAATAATACATTTTGTAAGAGTGTATTAAATACTCGTTCACTTTTTATAAATTGCACTTTAAACTAAAAACTTTAATAAAGGGTCTTATATTATAAAGTCTATCACCTAAGCAGATTTCATTAAGTGTCAAGCTGTTCTTGGTATCGCCCACGCATTTTACAAAAATCCTTTTCAACTTAATCCAATAAACTTTAACTTAAACCTACTTCAGCTTAAGCCCACACAAAACTTGGCCAGTCTTATAGACATTTTAGTTAATTCCAAAGAAAAGCTGCAGAAGTCTATTTTAAGGCTTACGCCTCTGACCTATTCAAAAAGTTACCTCAATGTCAGTAACAACAACCTATATACAGGACTATACCACACGAAACTTCCTTTTGACAATTTTGAAGGCACAATTTGTTGTAGTTGTTGTTATTGCTGTTGTTGTTGCTGTCGTTGTTGTCGTTGTCGCTTTTTGGCTGCACTGGGCTGTCATTATTTTAATAAAGTTATTTACCTGAAAGTATGCAGCAACATTTGTTTGCCAGCCAAAGTAAAGCATGAAATTAGGCACAATTGTAACAGAGTTGCCAACTTGCCATAAACACAACGGCACACAAACAAACAACACTCACACACACACACACACACGGACGCACCGCATTGGCAACACACTGACAAAAGACAAACTTGGTCCTTGGGTGCTTGGCTGCTTGGCTGCTTTTTGGCCAACTGGCATAGAGCTTACAAGACGGCCTGCAACCTTTTTGCTTATTTATGTTGATTTTCTAGGCAGAGTTGCCTTTATACCTTGGACTCGGAAATGGCAAACATAAATTAAAAGACTTTTTTGACAACCCTTGAAATTATTATACTTATTATTTAAGCAAAAATTGGATGCCCCTCACGCAAAAAGAACTTTTCATTACAACTTTTGTGAGCTGCCAAACTTGCGAGTTTTCTTCTGTGCGAGCACAGGTTGTGCCAAGCCCCGTTCCAGCCCCTGCGCCCAAACCCGCACCCTCTACGAATCCACGCCTGCAAAGTTCAATTTTTGTAATTGAGTCAAATGTGCTTCTTGCCAGACCCATATAATACAAAGTGCATAAATTGCAAGTGCAAAGCTGCCAACAAGCTACGGCGTTGCCACACTTTACCAACACCCTCACCCACACTCACACACATTTTTACGACATTGTATGACACTGATAGCTGACACTCCCCTGAAACGTTTGCTCGGATTTTGCTGGCAAATCGCTGGCAGCTCGGCATTTGCATGTCACCGTCTCTACAGATTGCAGTAACAAACACCTAATCACAAACGGATAATGTCCATTTGTGGAACTACTGCAGTTGTCCTCTTATTCTCCTCTCTGCCAGGATTTCTTTGCCAAAAAGTATGCAAGCTTGTTCCTGTCAATTGCAGTGGCAAGTTAGCTGCATCCTCGAACGCTCGGCAAATCTTAAAGCCAAATTAGCTTTTGGCTTTAAAGCTTAAGTTGGCTGGCAAACGAAATCCTTTTTGGCTGTCAGCATGCCACTTGGCAAACAACAAAGAAGAGCCACCACACTCAAACAAACCCGACTCGACTGACAGTCCGACCCGGCGTCGGTTTGTCCCTTAGTCTGTCAGACTCTGTCCTTGCGGCAGTCAGTGCGCTGCTCCAGCTAGCCAGATAGATATTCAGCTAAAGCCATCATCCTATCGCGAATAAATAAGTAAAAGTCCTTGCTGGTATATGGTTTGTGTGTTTGTGTGTGTGTGGTGTGTCTGTGTGTGTTATTTGTGTGTAAATGCCAGCACCTAAATGCGCTAATGCTCTATATAGAGTTATATATATGTGTCTATATACTATGGTCTATGAATGCGGGTCTAGCTCTGCACTTGAAAACCAAAAAAAAAAAAGTAGAAGTTTAGAGTCGAACCAATACGACTTTAACTTGCCCTATAGATTGAAAAACTATCGATTACACTAATTTACAGAAAAAATGAAACTTCATAAAAAAGTACTTTTTAGGGCAATTTCATGTCGAGAAACACAAAAATTAACATTATTTAAAAAAAAAAAAATGTAGAAGTTTAGCGTCGGCACAATCCGACTATAAATTGCTCTATAATTTGAAAAACTATCGATTACACTAATTTACAGGAAAAATTAAACTTCATAAAAAAGTTATTTTTAAGATAATTTCAAGTCGAGAAACACAAAAATTGACTTTTTTTCTTAAACACCGTTAGGTGACTCTTCAATAAAGCTAGGAAAACCAGACAGTGGGTGAAGTACAAGGCTGCTGTCAATGACTACAACAAGGACATCAGAAACTCTAAAAGGGAAACCTGGAAGAACTTCTGCAATAATGCCTAAAACCTTACAGAGGCGGCTAGACTTCAGAGAGTCATGGCCAAAGAGCACTCAAACGGAGTGGGTCTGTTGAGCAGGAGTGATGGTTCCTTCACTTCAGATCGTAGGGAAACATTAGAGCTTTTACTCCAAACTCACTTTCCAGGCTCTTCACTCTGCAGCAGAGATGCTCAACTCTCAGATTGGATAGAGCCAAACCCCCGAGGGGCTGCCAGAATATGTGACACAATATTCGACACCGACAAAGTAAGATGGGCAATAGGCTCCTTTGAACCTTTCAAGGCACCTGGTGGGGACGGAATTTTTCCAACAATTCTCCAGAAAAGTCTGGATTTCATCCAATACCCACTGATTTGTCTGTTTAGAGGAAGCTTTGACTGTCTACATACCTCACTCTTGGAGGAGAAAGAAATGTCTGGATTTCATCCTAAACCCACTGATATATCTGTTTAAAGCAAGCTTAGACTGGGGATATATACCTCACTCTTGGAGGAGAATACGGATTGTTTTCATCCCCAAATCTGTCAACAGGCCAATAGACAAGCCGAAGTCTACAGACCTATCAGTCTAACATCATTCCTTCTGAAAATAGTAGAGAGATTTCTCGACCTGCACATCAGAAACAAACTGCAAGTTTGCCTATTCCAAAGGGAAGTCAATAGAGGTTGCTTTAAACCACGTAGTCAGAAAGATTGAAACGCTTTTGACACCAAGCTCTGCGCCCTTTGTATCTTTCTCAAGGGAACTAGGGAAGCAAACATATGCATTTTTTCAGTTAGCCAAGCTGCTATTAGGGCATTATCATCCTGGAGCAATTCCTCCAGGATAGTTAAAGAAATCCATAACCACCTCTAAACCCTGTCCGCCCGGAACAAAGTCGTGCTATGTGGGGTGCTTGGACACTCAGGAGTAGTAACACGATCGCTGACGATCTAGTACGACAGGGTGCCTCTACCCTGACTACATCTCCTGCGCCGTTTTGTGCTATTGGTTGGTCCACAATCAAATCCTTGATAAGCAAATGGGCTGCAGGACAACATAGGCGATACTGGTTCTCCCTTCTGTTGCTTCGTCAAGCAAAAGCTCCAGGTAGCTTACCTATCTGGCCATTACACTGTTAGATACCATCTACAAAAAATTGGCCTATCGGACTCTTTAGAGTGCAGACTCTGTCTAGAAGACGATGAAACCACCAAACATATTCTCTGCGACTGCCCAGCACTGGTATGGGACAGAGTTTGTCACCTGGGAGCGGAACGGATTAGTCCCTTCCATCTTAGGACAATACCAACAAAAGACCTACTACTACTAAAGGGAAAGCGGAAAGTCTTTTGCTTTAATTTATGGATATGGTACAAAAGACCTTTTGGTCGCAGTGCCCCACCTCTTTGTGAGGAGGAACCCTTTTTCGAAAAAAAGGACAGTTTTCGAGATTTTTTCGAAAAAAATGTTCTTAGGCACTTTTGTTAATTATTTGATAATATCTCGTGAAAAAAATCATCGTGTTTTAGTGAACTAACGCTGGCGCCATCTTGCGTTAAATCACAGAATAAAACGATTCCGTTTGGTTATTTGTATCCTTTGTTAAAGGCACCATCTAGCGGACTCACGTTGGCGCCATCTTACGTTAATTTATAGAATAATACTACTTTGCTTAGCTATCTGTGTCCACATAGAATTTCGTGAGTAATGCATGCAGGCCTTAAGACAGAAATCTCTAGGAAGAGTTTTCTCAAATCTTGAGAACCTTTTAAAAACCGTCAGACCAGCCAATAATTTACATATATGAAATATTTTGGCAATGATACCGTTTTCCAAAATAATCGTGAATTGGCAAAAAAAAACAGTTTTCTGGCGATAAACAAGGATTTATTAGCTTTCGACCAAAATTTTGTTCAGTGATGAGGCCCACTTTTGGCTCCACGGCTTCGTGAATAAGCAAAATTGCCATATTTGGGGAGAAGATCAACCCGAAGAGGTTCACCAGCTGCCATTACATCCAAGAAAAACAACGGTTTGGTGCAGTCTGTAGGCTGGTAGAATCATTGGTCTGCATTTCTTTAATAATGAGCAAGGTGCGAACGTTACCATCAATGGCGCACGCTATCGGACCATGATAACGGACTTTTTTGCTGCCTGAAATTGTTGCCCGTGATCTCGACGACATTTGGTTCCAACAGGATGGCGAACCGGTCCACATTGCCAATGAAACAATGGCTCTATTGCGAGGTCAATTTGGTGAGCGATTAATTTCACGTACGGGACCCGTACCTTGGCCGCCAAGATCGTGCGATATCACACCGCTCGACTTTTTCTTTGGGATTACGTAAAGTCAAAAGTTTACGTGGACAACCCAGCAACGATTGAGGCCTTGGAAGCCAACATCAGCCGTGTTTTTGGCCAAATACCAGTGGAAATGCTTGAACGAGTCAATGAAAGTTGGACCTTCACGATGGACCATTCAAAACGCAGTTGCGGCCAACATTTGAACGAGATTATTTTTAAAAAATGATTGCCATAAAATATCCTTTTGAAATCATAAATAAAGATCCCATTATTCCTTTGAAATTTGCATTTGCCAAATCATTAAAAAAAAAGGTCTTAATGAATCACCCAATATATAGAACTACTTGAAAGCTTTCAAATTTTTGTAGCATCATCATCATTTTCCAATGCAGCATAAAGCCTCAATAAAGCATTTCCATCTAGTGCGGTTGTTAACTAACATCTTTATTTTATTCCACGATTTACCATCAAACATCTTGAATATAAACTCCCAACGTTACAAATTATTTTACTTAACGTATATGCTCTCCACAAGAGTATAAAAAGACTGTAGCACAGCAGAAATTGGGTTATATGTAAGACTTTAGTTTGGGAATCTAATGCTGGCCATTTTAGTGGCAAATGTGTGGCGCTTTGGCATGCGAACAATAAAGGACGCCTAGAAGTATGCTACGAAAATGCTAAAACTCAAAATTCGCTTGATTTTCCATCTATTTTTTTATTTTCTCTGGTATAGGAAACTTTTGGCAATGCTCCAAAGGTGTCGCGAACGCTCTTGTTAGCTGAATTGTAAAACTGTCATCAGGGCAGGACAAATGTTGTCAAAACATAATTGGGTCATATACTGAATTTTTTTTACAGCTTCCTTTAGTGTGCCACTTGGCAGCAGGCTTTAACGTGACTAGTCTGAGCCATTTCAATATTTGCCTAAAAGCTTACAAAGCTGAGCATATGTGTAAGAGCGCGTCGCAGCGGCCATCTTGGGCAAGTACAGTCACCATGCCAACCACAAGACAGACACAATTATTTAGCTAACAATTTCAGCAACGCCAAACTTTACACAACCACAGACCAAAACCCAGGCAAAGCCATCTTAGACAAAAGTTTTCTTAGTTTGTATTGAAGTTTCAGCAGGCTTGTTGCAGCTGCGTCCTCAGTCGCAGTGCAGCCCAAAAGGATGCACAAAGTAGCATCATGCATATAAGCAGTCTCAACTTGGCCAAGTTGACGTTGCCAACGTACTTCTTGTATTAGAAATCCATAAAGTTTATTTTGTGCTAGCCTCCAATGGGAGTTGAAAAACTGACAGCAGCTACCACTAACCCAGGGCCGAAGTTTTCCGCAGCCTGTCTAGCCCTAACTAGACGTATAGAGATCCTTTGCTTCGCAAGACAAAGTTTTCTGCCGTTGACACTACAAAATGCGCCTTAGGACTAAGGAGATGACTGCTTGGCAATCCCCAATGGAAACTTGCACTGTTTGCTGATAAGTTTTGGATTAGGGCTATTTGAGTTGGGGTGTTTATTGATACGATAGTTATTAGTGGTTGGCAGTGAAACTAACCAAGTGACGACTTTGAGACGGCAAAATTGACGGCTTCATAATTGATCAATGGCAGTGATTGAAAGCGATTGAAACTTAAACAGCCAAATTGAATTACCACTTCGGGGTAAAGGTTGTTGGTATGTACATTTAAGGATGTTCCGAATTTCGCTTAGTTGATTCACGATTCAACAATACAATCAGTCTGATCAGATGGTTCTTCTTCAGTTCTTACAAATTTTCTGTTTTTATATGATAGTATTCTGCACATTCTTCTTCTTGCTATTTTATTCTCCCAGTATAGCATAGGGCCTAACCTTCTATACACTAATGAGTCCCAATTTTTCATTAAGCTGCATTTTAGCAAAAACTGAAATCTAACAAGATATGTAGGTATGTAATCATTTGAAAATTAATTTTCGTGTTTGGAAGTCAGATTGCTGGTTTTTGGGTTCCGAATTCATGATCTTTAAAATGCCAATAGCTAGGGCTCCGACATAATTTCCAGAAACGCCATTTTGGAAGCTATTACTACAGGCTTTTGAAAGAGGTGGCTTGATGACGTTGAAGCGGACTTGAAGACGAGGAGCATTCGCAAATGATGAAGTGGGAGAGAGAGAGTGAACTGAAGAAAGATTGTTGATGAAGCAATGGTCCACCTCAGACTGTAAGTCAAAGAAGAAGGGACTTTTGATACGATTCAGACTTAGAGATACCAAAAAAAAATAAATAAATTGAAAAAATTATGTGTTCCAGAGCAAAAACATCGATTGCCGGACTAAAACCCAATGGAAAATATGTGGGGGAACTTGTCCAGTCACAACTACACTGGCTAATTTGCTAATTTCAGATGGTGCAGGAGCTGAATGGGCTCAATTCCCACTTTCAGATTTTCAGATGGTGGTACTTTCCATGCTTACACGAACTTTCGAGGCTATAAATAAGTCAGGAGCTAGCACTCACTAACTTAGCGTTTTTTCCTTCATTTTTTAAAAAACCTTAATTTTTTTGTTCCTTTTTAGAAAGTGTAAATATTATATAATATTATATACTATATATATAGTATAAATATAATTTTTTAATGGTATTTTAAGTTTCAAGCTTTTATTGTTTATTTAAGATAAGTTTTTAGTTCATTCGGAATAAATTAACGCTAAAAATATTATTTGAGTCTCCTCCATTTCCCACAAAGACTTATTGAAACGCAAACCATACAAACATCTTCAATGAAAGTTGCCACAGGCTTGGGCGGCATGGAATTTAGGGTCATATGCTGTCCCCCTAGGAATAGAATTGAAGAAAGGCACTTCAGTGAAATACTGGCTTCTAGAAGCCAAAGGTTGGTGGAGACTGGAATGCGCGACATTAATCTGCTCTGGGTTCCGGGTCATAGAGACATATAAGGTAATTGCAAAGCAGATGAATTAGCTAGATTGGGTTCAACAATGACAATCCTGCCAGATAAAGCAAACACACCTATACCATTAGCAACTTGCAAGCTGCTAATAGATAGACATACCATTAAATCCGTCAATGTCCTATGGACTCAATCCTCGACCTGTGCAACAAGTAGATTGACGTGGCCAGAATGGAACATGGGCCGCACAAACCGACTGCTGAAACTTAACAGGAATGACGTAAGAAACCTAGTTGGAGTTCTAACAGGGCACTGTCTAATCGGAAGACACGCCAGTAGATTGGGGGCGCCTTATAACGATTACTGCAGAAGTTGTAGAGACGCTGAAGAAGAAGAGACTGTAGAACACCTTCTATGCGGGTACATGGCTCTGTGTAGAAAAAGGCTAAATACTCTTGGACAAAGCTTTCTGGATGACATGACAGAAGTTGCAAGAATAAAACTAACAAAGATTGTTAGCTACATCAAGACCACAGGTTGGTTCAATGAGGACAGCGTAGAGTGAGGAGAGGGATAGCCCCGGTGGCATCACAATGGGCCTACAACAGGCCTAGGTGCGTCAAATGACAGCCACTTTACCTACCTACCTACCTATTTTGTGAATTCTAACAGGATAGCAATTTAGCTGAAGATATCTTATTTAAAGGCAACATTTTCATATTTTGAATCTTCTTTATGATATGATAAAATACAGATTTTATTTAAAACATTTTTTGGACCAATGCTTTTCTTCATGCTACGTCTACGCAATTTATCTTTTATAAGCTATTTATAAATAAATAAATCTTTTTTAAAAATGT
>JBAMAX010003452.1:0-38713 GCA_037043745.1 Chymomyza amoena
TAAATAACTTTATTAAAATAATGACAGCCCAGTGCAGCCAAAAAGCGACAACGACAACAACGACAGCAACAACAATACTAACAACAACAACAACTACAACAAATTGTGCCTTCAAAATTGTCAAAAGGAAGTTTCGTGTGGTATAGTCCTGTATTTAGGTTGTTGTTAGTGACATTGAGGTAACTTTTTGAATAGGTCAGAGGCGTAAGCCTTAAAATAGACTTCTGCAGCTTTTCTTTGGAATTAACTAAAATGTCTATAAGACTGGCCAAGTTTTGTGTGGGCTTAAGCTGAAGTAGGTTTAAATTAAAGTTTATTGGATTAAGTTGAAAGGAATTTTTGTGAAATGCGTGGGTAGTACCAAGAAGAGCTTGACACTTCATGAAATTCGCTTAAGTTATCGAATTTATAATGTAATACCCTTTATTTAAGTTTTTAGTTTAAAGTGCCATTAGTAAAAAGTGAACGACTTCTTAATACACTCTAATAAAATTGATTATTAGGACAAAATTGTAACTTTAGTAATTACAAAACAGCCTTCTTAACAAGTTTCAATCTAACAAGCGGTATGATGATATTTTTTTACTCTTATTAAATTAAATAAAATATTTTTTTTACTAGGAGTGGATGTAATTTTAGATTTTGGGATTATGGAAGACCAAGATACGTCTGATAGCCATCAGAGCTAAGAGAATTTTGTGTATGAGTCCTTTTCAGGGATGCTTATACGTTTTCTGGCATTAATCGAAGAACAGCTTGTCGTATAAAAAGACATTGGATCGTCTCTTTTGTTCTGAGTGAATTTCCTACATAATTTTCATTTTTATAGCAAGGCTATCACACAACAAAAGCCTTACTAATTACAAAAAGAGGGTCCACTGAAAGAATAGCTCGAAGGCATATTGATTGAAATCGATTGGAGGAAGTAGAATGGATGGTGTAGAAGCCGATCTCCGAAAAATAGGAATCATTCACTGGAGAGATGCCGTTGTAGAGAATTAGATTAGAGTAAGGTTTTAAGTTCTATGGAACATTGTAGTTGATAATAATAATAGGGTTGTGTGTTTTTGAGATATTGCCTGCACTGTGCAATTTGATAAAACAAAATAATAAAAATAATTTAATATTGGGTGTACAAATAAAAAACCGCCTTTTTGTTCTCTTGATTTGAGGCATTATTGAAAACAACTCATTATAAACTCATTCTTCGAAATATTTCCATTTTTAGCCACAACTTTTTCCCATATTTTTGGCAGCTTGTGAATTCCTCGTCGGAAAAATTTTTCTTCTTTTGACGTGATCCACGAATCGACTTTTGGCTTCTTCGAAAGAACGAAAGTGCTGTTCGGCCAGGTCATGATGTGATGTCAGAAGAGTACGGTGGGTGGGGTAGGATATCCCATTTCAAAGTTTCCAGGTATGTTTTCACTACCTTGGAAACATGTGGCCGAGCGTTGTCGTGTAGAACTATGACCTTATCGTGTCTTTCCGAGTATTTCGGGGGTTTTTCCTTCAACGCCCGACTCAGGCGTATTAGTTGCGTTCGATACAGGGTTCCTGTAATGGTTTCGCCTGGATGTAAGTCTCTAAATCTTTATCCTTGAACTTTTTCACGTGTCCGGGACGATCCTTATCTTGCACGTCATATTCGCTATTTTTAAACTTTTGAAACCATTTCCGACACGTTTTTTCACTTATACAACTTTCACCATAAGTTTCTACAACCATTCGACGCGCTTGAGCTGCATTTTTTTTTTGAATGAAATGAAAAACGAAACACTTCCCGCAAATGACCCTTGTTCGGCTCAAATTTTATAAAATACTTTATTAATGGTTACCTTTAAGGTAGAAAAATGTATATAAAGTTATTAAGAACATAAGACTCGAATTCCAAGTAGACAAGTTCGGCTCTGTATTAACGCCTACATCTCAATTGCGGTAAGAGCCAGAGTGACCAAACTTTCAGGCTATTTTCGATATTATGGCACGAGAAATATAATTATTTTTTCGGTATTACATAACTTCTATCGGCGTATTACAGAGCACATCGAAAAATACAAAAAGTTTAACATGTATAATTTCTCTGTTCATGAATTGTTACCAAGTTTGCGTGTCGAATTTTAATATAGTTTGCAAAATACCAAATATTAGCCAATTCGGTTCATTATATCATAAACTACCCATAGGCCAGATCGATCGTCAATCAAAGGTATTTCGGAAAATCTAGGCACTATTTTTATTATAATCAACTTATTTATTAAAATTTATTTATTTACCCGAATATTTTGAAAAGAGCTTTGCCTTTATAGCATTACAACTAAGAAAGTTATATATATAGTACCAATCCGTAACACCGAGAATTGCACAGAATTACACAGAATTGCAGGCAGTTCTGGGTTTTAAGCAGCCAAGAAATTCACAAAGTTCACATGAACTGGGCTCTAAATCAATTCTGAAATTTTGTTATATTTTTTAAATTTGCGAATAGTTTTTAAAAATTCAAAAATTTTTAAAATTTCCTATACTTGTATTCTAGAAATAAAAATATTGGTATTCTTAAATGTTTACATAAAACCGAGTAACCTGCTTTAAAACGAATTTTTATAAAATACTAATTTTTTTGAATTAAACTACGTTCAAGACCTTTATAAAAATGTCCTTAAAAAAATTATTAAAAATATTTTTTTTATGTGTAAAACAAGTGGGAGATATGGCTGTTAGTTGGTATTCCGTGATATATATTTACAAATCGTGTTGACTAAGAAAAGAGTATCGATCTGGTAGCCTCCCTTAGATAAGGGGACCAACCTGTAAATTAAGTAGGGCTCAGCAAACCGCCGCACTTACCATTAGTGCTGATCTACGCTCCACTCCAAACGAAGTACTTGATGCTATTCTAAACCTAATGGAATAACCAAGATTTTGGTCATTCAAAGATTCTTAAGGGGAACCCACTTATTCCCAAAAGCACAGACTACTGCATACCGCACGAACATTTCACAAACAAATTCAGAGCTTATATTCCAACCAGGGAGGAGTAAAATACAGGTGTACCAGGCCCAGCGGGCACGATAAAAGTATACACGGACGGTTGAGAATTTCAACGTTATAACTGCTTTCCGACTCCCGGACCACTGCAGGTCTTTCAGGCAGAGGTCACTGCCATTCAGGAGGCTTTAATAACAATAAGAATCCTAAAAGTTCGAAATAAGAACATTTGTATCTACTCGGACAGCCAAGCGGCTATTAAGTCCCTAGATTCGACGACTTTTTGAATGGAGTCAGTGAATACCAGCCGCTTGTCTCTAGTGGAGAAGGCTGAGCAGTTTTCAATTCACCTTATATGGGTCCCAGGACATACGGACTTCTAGGCAACTGTATTACGGATGAACTGGCTAGACAAGCAACTACCAGCATCCTCCTTCAAGAGAAGGAGGGCCTGGGTATACCCATGGCCAGCTGTAAACTGAGAATACGAAATTTTTAGCTCTCTGTGTAAATAAAACGTGGAATCGGTTATCGAACACGTATAAGATCTCGCAGCAAACTTGGCCGACATATTGCAGTAAGAGAACCAAAGAACTTTGCTGTCCGAATAGAGCCCAGTGCTCATCTGTTATTCGTGCTATCACGGTACACTGGCTGGTCGGAAACCACGCATCCAGGTTGAATCTCCCCACCATGACTTCTGTGGTGATGAGGAGGAGGTGGAGAAGGTAAAACATTTTTTCTGTCATTGCGCAGTAGAAGATTTAGGTTCCTAAAGTCACACTTTCTTGACGATTTATCTTAGCTCTCTGAACAGAGTCCGAAATGCCTTTTAAGGTTTGTTCAGGCTGCCGGATGGTTTACTCACCTCTTATAGAGGACCTCTCAAGTGGGGAAAAGTGGTGAAATAGCTCACTGTAGTGGTATTAAAATGGGCCTATCCTTGGCCTAAGTGAGCTGTGACGTCAGTCCCAACTGCCTCCCTAACCTTACCTAAGCTAACCTGATCCAAATTGAATGTCACACATAATAAGATTGCATTTTGATTATATTTATGTAAATATACCTAGGAGAGTACAATACATTTTACCAAAGGATTACCCATACGCCTGCTTAAAATGTTTGAAAATATTAAAAAGGGAAACCCTTTCCATAAGCTTTTTTTTTTGAATCGTCATATAACATTTTATTCATTCATATTGCATTTGACAGAAGTTAACTTTTTTACAAAAATGTGACTGCAATTTTTCCCACTGTCGGATACTCAATAAAGTTAATCTCTCTTAACTTATGCTACCATCCATCATTTGTGTGTTCTATGCCAATCTCAACTGTTTAAAGTTAATACCTTAAGTTTTGGTGTTCTTGGCAACTTTAGTTTATAGTTTTCGTAACCCCCTTTGACTCCGACCATGGTCACATACTCATGCACCCATCTTGAGCATTACTGACACTCAACTTTCGCGTTCCGGAAAGTTAGGCTACTGCAATATTTTGGCCGCCCATTGAGCGTAATGTCTGCAGCGCCCAAAATTGTGACGCTTCTAATTATGAAACTAAGCAGCTTGTGATTTGTTCAAGCGTGAAAACGCTGTCGACAATGGCGGCATGGTGTGGCCGGGTGTGGCATGGTGTGGCATCGTGTGGCACATGCCACAAGTGCTGTCCCAACCTCGGCACGCAAAATATTATGCCAACTTGTAAATAAGCCGCAGCTGCGTTGCCACCAATGTTGCTGTTGTTGTTGCTGCTTTTGTTGTTGTTGGAGTCGTCTCCGTAGTTGGTTGGTTGTTGTCAACGTTGCTGCAACAGCCCAGAACAAGCCAGGCCAAAAACCAAAGCAAACGAAACTCAACCAAAACCAGCAAAGCCAAAAGCAAATTTTACAAAATTTATGCAAAATTATTTCGTAAAGTTTGCGTTGCGCCATGGCCCCCCCATCCCGCTCCCGAGTAAATCCCACCAAACCTTTTTCCACCCTTTACCTATTTTTTTATGCTCGTTTTTTTTTCGCCGTGCATTTCTGGGTTGGCATCAGTCGCAGTCGTTGCGCTGCTTAAGCCTTTTGATGATGCCAGGCGCGCTGGTCTCGGTTCTGGTCCTGGTCTTTACTTGTTTTGAGTTCATCGCCGTCGTCATCCTTGTTGGCATACTACTTCTGCTCCTGCTTCTAACCAGGCTGCTGCTCCCAACGTCGACAAAGTTTACAATTTTGCGCGACAAAGTGGCAAACAGTTTAGCAGAGTTTACGACAACAAGCGACAGCGAAAACGACAGCGCATTGCGTATGCGCCACGTTGGCCTAGCTGAAAGTCCAAGGGCGTAGATAAATGGGGCACGCCTTAGCCGCCCATCATCTATATCATAGTTGACCCACAAGCTTTTGGGCATAAATCTATCGTGGATGCAAGAAAGGAAAACTAATTTTTTTGGTAAGAGTTGGGCAGGTACGCAAGTGAACTCAAAGGCGTATTTAATTTTTCGTTACGTTTTAAAAAAAGTTTTTAAATTTTCATAATAATCGATATCTATATGATTTTACGTTAATCGATTTTTGCCAAGCAAACAAAAGTCGCATCACGATCTTTCAATTGAAGGAACAATAAACTTTAAAATAAAATAAGAAGAGGGCGTAATTTTTTGTTGATTATTCCCCCTTGCAAAAACACGCACACGCCCATGTCAACTGCTGTACAATATAATATGAAATACAGCTGTGTATGTAACTGTGTGACTGTGTGTGTTGACTGTTTAATAGCAAGAGCAGCCTGCTTTTTGGCCATAACCATCATGCCTTGATGCTAATTACGTTTGCCATTTAAGTGGTTGCAATAAATGACCATTTTCCGCTTATATTTTTCCATATTCACGTTTTACAGGTGAATTTTTTGGGGCTCTTAACTGGGCTGAGTGAGCGCTGAATTTTTATTAAAACTGAAAACAGCTTTATATTTGGCTTAATGTTCATGGCAACAGTTTCTTAAGCTAAACAGACTTTTACAAAAATAAATTGGGTTAATGTTTAAGTAGCGTTTTGTTCATTGTTTTTTGTATTATATTTTTGGTAGTCCGAATATAAAAATAAGAATTTTTTGGAGTGAAATAAGAAAAGTGGCTTAGTGGGGAGCTTTTCAGAAGTAGCTATAATAGGCAAGGAATTAAAAAATTGTTTTATTAAAAATTATGTCAGCCTTTTAGCTTCAGAATAATCTTATTTAAAGTCTTAGTTTGTTAGCTGATTTTAAAAATTTGTGGGTACTAAGCAGAGGAGTATCGTTATATTCATTCAAACATGCTTTAAATAAAGGGAATCGGAACAATAGATCATGATCTGTGCCAGAAATTCTAATGAAAAATATGGTGCCGAGAAAGACGTGCAATTTTCATAAATATCGATAGCGTCAAAATATTATTTCCACGAATTTACAGCTTAAATTTTTCGAAAAACAATACAAAGATTTTCTCGACCAAATTTGAAAGATTCCCTTTAAAAAGTTTTTGTCTTTTGAACTCTACATTTTTTGATTTCTGCAAAATTTTGGTATTGAGAGTTGGGAGCTATTTTGATTAGATGATATGGGGAAATTATGCAAGATGGGGCTCATTGGCTATGATATTTAGAACCATAATGCATTAACTAGAGAGTTGCATTTTTCAACATATAATATACACATCTATTCAATACCTTTTTAACCGCCTGGCTTAACTTTCGAAAATCTAACTTAAGCTACAAATTTTGAAAAGCAGTTTTTATTATTTTTTGATAATCCAAAGCGTGCCTCTGGGACTGGTATATCCGAAAATTAAAAACTTGTATATTTTAAACCTCACGACCACTTATAAATTCCCTTCCTGACGTATCGATCTGCTCTAGATCAGATCTTATGATCACGGAACTTTTTCATAACAAGAAATTTAGATCTTTTCTCCCAAGTCGGGACACTTGGGCTGATGGCAGCACCTGTGGAAACACCCGGTGGCAACAATGGTTCATGGATGAGTCCAAAACTGAGCAGAGTGTAGGTGTTGGAATCGTTGGACCCAACACCAGAATCTTTACCGCAATGGGCATCTGGCCCAGCGTCTTTCAGGCTGAGATTCATGTCATAGAGATCGGCTCCCTTAGTATCCATCTCAAGGGAACTACGGGATCAAACATATGCTTTTTTCAGATAGCCAAGCTGCTATTAGGGCATTGTCACCCTTGAGCATCTCCTCCCGGATGGTTAACAAATGTTGTAGCTACCTCCAAACCCTGTCCGCCTGGCACAAAGTCGTGCAATTTTGGGTGCCGAGTGTCCACTCGGGAGTGAATGGTAACACGATCGCTGACGATCTAGCACGACACCCTGATCACATCTCCTGCGCCGCTTTTTGGTATTGGTTGGTCCACAATCAAACAAATGCGCTGCAGGAGAACATAGGAGATACTGCTTCTCCTTTTCGGGGCTTCGTCAAGCTAAAATGCTTGTCAAACCTCTGGATGCGATCAATACAAAAGGTCTGTTATATACTATCTACAGAAAATTGGCCTATCGGACTCTTCAGAGTGCAGGCTCTGTCTAGAAGACGATGAAACCACCAGACATATTCTCTGTGACTGCCCAGAGCATGTATGGAACAGAGCCTGTCACATGGGAAAGGAACGGATTAGTCCCTTCCATCTTAGGTCAATACCAACAAAAGACCTACTTCTATTTATGCGGAAGGCGGAAAGTTTTTTGCTTTAACTTAAGGGTATGGTACAAAAGACCTCCTCGGGGGAAGCTGTAACCCCTAGAGGACGCGTCGCAGGTGGCGGATAGCGAACGCCTCCCAGATTTGGGTGGTAGTAGAGAAATCAAATATCTCCCGCGGACCAAACACGCCCACAAAAGGTAAACTCTGTCAAAAATCACATGGCAGGACTGGATGCCAAGTCCCAGTACGTCCCACAGACGTGTTGTGGTTCGCGAAAGGCTGGTAACCTTTCCGACAAAAACACCGCTACCCAAGAAACGGTAAAAATCCGCCCTATGCTCTGTATAAGAGCGACAACTACAGTTATATTGATCTTGTCAAGGAAATAATAATAAAAATACAAAAGACCTTTTGGTCGCAGTGCCCCACCTCTTTGTGAGGAACCCTTTTTCGGAAAAAAAAAGATCACGACACCATATATCGATTATGATGGCTTAAATTTTTTGCGAACTGATTTGAGCAGTTTCTACATTCATATTAAGAGCTATTTCGTATTTGTAGACCCGGGTACAAAGGTATTAGAAGTTCGTGCAAAAGTACGTAAATTACAAAAGAAGGACTGGCAGATCCCATAAAGCATTCCTAAATCCCTTATCAGCATCAAGAGCCGAGCAGACACAGATATATCTGTCTGTTCGACTGTCCATGTGGGCGAAATGATCTCAGAGATTATAAGGTACATGGAAGAAGAGAGAGATCAAAGTATGCAATGTTGTATTCACAAGAAATTGGGTTGCCCATAAAACTTGCTTTAGTGATAGTAGAGAAATATGAGTCGAATTGTCCGAGAGAGGAGTGACTTCCTTCATCACGGCATCTACATCCATTTTCTTCTTCTAGTAATGCTCTGAAATTTCTTGCTTCCTCCCTTTTTTTCTCCTTTACAATTACTTCCTCCACTGCTTGAGTATTCAGAATTGGATGATCTGAACCGCTCAAAAAATATCCTCTTGTTTATTCGAAACTTCCATTTCGTTTTCGGATTCTACTGGAGTTTCATTTTACGTTTCACAAAATTCTTGAAAATTCGGAAAAGTGCTCGTGATGGTACCAAATGAATATAAAAACCCTTGTGTTGGCTTACGCAGGATGCGAAACCCCCTGTTTTGTTTTAAAATTTTAGCGTTTCTCAGTGAAAACAATTTAAGATATTTCATAGAGATATTCTGGCCCAATTCTCTGCATTAATTTTTCAGGGGTGCCACAGAAAACCAATTCGATTCAATTTCGATACAATTGCAATTCTTGGTGCCACAGACATAGCTAAGAACGGTTTTAAAGCCGCTCATAGTCATGTATGTGGCACCAAGAATTGGGATTGTATCGAAATTGAATAGAATTGGTTTTTTTAAAACCCTTGTTAGCCATGTCTGTGGCACCAAAAATTGGAATTGAAATCGAATTGGTTTTCTGTGGCACGCCAGTATAGCTTAGAGTCTTCATAAAGTGGCACTTTCGGATATACGTAGGAATAGAGCTGCATATAGATCTTTTAGCTAAAATAAGTGTTATTAGGAGTCTCTAACAGGACTGCAAGGACTCGATTCTACAGCAAAGGCATAAACTTGCATGTTCTTTTGCGATTTTAGTGCCTAAGAGATCGGTAGTTATGACAAGCAGACATAATTTTTCATTTTTGGGCTGATTATTATTTTAACAGAATATACTGAAGAGGTCTCCATTAATTAAAGACGCCGCTGTTCGGATTCGGCTATAAACTATAGGTCCCTGTTCTGTTCGAACAGTTTTTAATAGAGATCCCTAAGCCTGTCCAAGGGGTCGGTCAGGGAAGAGGTCTTTGTATGTGACCAGGTAGGTACCCAAAAGAGAATGCAATTGAGTGACCTTATCAACTTCCTGTCCCCAAATAATGACATTACTTTGTAAAATTCGCTTCACAACTTCACTCGTTTTAAATTCAATTTAACCTTTTTGTTACATTTTGATTCATTCGTTATATTAATCCTGGTTGAACTTAACACTAACAAACTGGCTTTAAACTTGTTCTTAGTCTAGCCTAGATCAAGTTAGTTTGTTGTCATAGTTTCGCTTGACCCGGGGCTTCAGTTTTTCTACACTTTGCTTTTCTTTTCTTTTTATTTGATTTTTCTCTCCAATTTCGTTACAATTTTTCTTTATGCTCTGCTTTATCTGTTTGTTGTTGTGCTTGTTGTACATCGCTAAGCCGTAAGTCTTAAACATGCTCAGCGCGTGTAATGCGCGTTTAAAAAGTTTACGAAACTTTTCCAACTTTTTCTGCTCGATTTTTTTCTTCTTATTTTTATTTTTATTAGTGTTCACTACAAATACATTTTTTTCACACCGCCTGCAACTTAGTTGCCACATAGTTGCGACCACGCCCCTCACGCGACTCACGCGCCTGTTTACATTTTGGCGCCGCTTTGATGTATTTTTCTTGGCGCTTAAACTCTAAAACGTGACCATTTAAAAATGCGCCACGTTGCCAAAATAAAAACCAAAGAAATAAAATTGCAACAACAGCAAAAACAACAAAAACACGTAGAACAACATGGCCAAAACTTTGTTAACTGCTAGAAGTTAGAAAACTCAAATTCCAGCCAGCGCGATCTCGAGAGTTCGTGACAAACCTGAACCAGGTAGCACCAAGTCATCCTAGTCGTCCTTATTTGGATGTATGCAGCGGTTTTCCAGCTGCTGTTAAATTTATGAAAATTGATTTTTCGTTAAAAGGCAGTTGAAAGACAACTTAATGCGACTCTGGACTTGAAGAGCGGGAGGCGAATCCTAACCAGGACTTTTGCTGTTTTCGCTGTTGCCTCATCTCATCTAATGACATTTGACTTGGAGCAGCCAAGCAAACAACCAAAAGTGAAACGTGCGAGACGATTTTAATAGATGCGTCAGAAAATGCTACGTGAGTGTCACGAAGTCTTCCGAATGAATGGAATGATGATGTTTATATGAGCCAGTTGATTGCCAAAACGAAATTGTGATGTTATGGTTGAATCGAATTGGTTCAGTTAAGGAAAGTATTTCGATAGTAAAACAAATATGGATTTGGTTTGAGATGGTAATCGGTAAAACGTTCTGTGTAGTGTGATGGATGGGATAGTGTAGCATCTAATAATTGAGTATCCGCAAGCGTTTTTTTTTTTTCCTTTTAGTACTCCTCCAGGGTGCTTAGGGTTTAGGGCAAGAACTTTCCACCGGTATCTATTTGGCGCAGTTTGCTATGCTGTGTCCCAGCTGATGTTTTCTTAGGACAATCCGTTTAGTATTGTATGACGGGTTGCCTTTGGCCTTTCCCCTCGCCGTGAGGGGTTCCATTCCAAAGACATCCTGACGATACTGCTTCGGTCTTCTCTAAGAGCAGAGCCAATCGAACGCCACTTGCGTGTTCTTAACATAACATATCTAGGTGCTGATAGGAACTTCACTAGTGTAGTGCCATAGATCCGCATTTGATATCCTGTTGGTCCAGTATATTCCGCATATAATTCTAATGCGCTTGTTGGTGAATGATTGTACTTTTCATACCATTCTCTGCGGGGCCAGCCACGACTAGCTGCCGTACAACAAGATGGATTTGATGCTGGCATTGAAGATTTTCAGCTTTGTTCTTCCAAACGCCGATCGCGCTTTGCTTAGGCGATTCTCTATATCCTCATCCACCACACCACTGGTGAAAATTGTGGTGCAAAGGTATGAGAAACTATCGACAAAGTCGATAGTGTTCCCGCAGATGGTTATGCTAAATTGGCTAATGTGGTTGAGACGCATCGGTTTGGTTTTGGATGCATTTATCGAGAGTCCAACTTTGCTGGCAAGGATCTTCTGACCATTCACTTTGGCCTGGATATCACTTAGTTTATGAGAGATGAGAAAAATGTCGTCCGCGTAATCCAAGTCTTCCAAATGACAGGTGAGACTCCACGTAATCCTACGCCTAGACCTGCATACATCTCTCATAGCCTCGTCAACTACTATATTGAATAGTAGTGGTGATTAGGGGCATCCTTGGGTAAAACCGGCGCTTGTTTGGAAAGGGGCCAAGTCCGCATCATCGTATATCGCTTTTACTATCGATACGATGTTGACTGGCACTCCTTTCCTCGACAGTGCCCGCCATATCGCTGCTCTATCTACTGAATCGAAGGCCTTCTTGAAGTCGATGAACAGGAGGTACAGTGGTGTGCGTCACTCCATAGCTAGGTTGGTTATTATGGGTAGTGTGTTAACCTGGTTTACGCAACTCCTGTATGGTCTGGAACCTGCATGTTCATCACGAAGTGTTGGCTCTATTTTATCTTGAAGGCGATCGTCCTAAAAAACCTATTTTAAAACCTTCATTCTTTATATTCTGATTTTAATAATCCTGGACATTTTTCGAGAAAAATATTTTTATCTCCCAAATTTTTTTAATACGAATTAAAGCTTTAAGTTAAAAATTCTAGAAAGTATATCAAATGATCTGGCTAGTCACATGAGAAGCCAAAATGTTTAATTTGGGTTTGTCTCGTATAGTCATTATGATCAAGGCGTTCAAACAAATAGAAGTGCTGATTGATAATATTGGAAATAACTTTTGGGGGTTACCAAATAACTTTCTTTTCTGTATGGCTACGTTTGGACTATAAACACTTAATTCGATTTTAATTTTTCATGAAATCAATTGCATATATGGAATAAAACTGAGAAGAAATGCTTCTGCTCGGATAGATAGAAAGCATTTCTGACAGCCTTGTTCTAAAGCAGAAAAATATTTTGAAATATTTGCTCAAATAGGTTCCAATATTTGCTCAAATGCACGTCTGTATGAAAACGGAGATCTTGGAGACCATAAGAGCTTTTCCCTAAGAAAGAGGAATAAAGTATTTTTTTTGCAATGAGTCTATTTTAGAAGAGAATTATTTTTTTAAATGCCACTTCTGCTCTTGTGCAATATTACAACAAGTAAATAAAAAAATCTTACAAGAAATAGGCAAATTTTTAACAAAATTTCTAGACTGGGAATTGTCTCGTGCTTCTTTGACATTTTAAAACTTTAATGCCAAAACTCTACCATCTCATCTACCCTTAGGTATGCTTTTCTCAAAGGGGGGATCGGGACAATGGCCTCCAATATTGCGACTATCTCCAATCAATCGATTACCACAATTTTATTTTGCACATAGACGTGAGGAGTAATGGATGCACGGAAAGGTCTATGACCCTCTTGACCATTTAAGTAGTTACTATAACTTCTCCGCCAGATGCACGTTATTCGTATAATTATAAAATTTCATTTCTCAATTTTCGTTGAAATATTTATAAATCTCACGATTTAAGAAAATCTTAATTTCCGCTGGCATAAACTGATCAAAAACAAAAAAATAACGACACACAACCAAACATAAGCATAACACCTTTACAATTTCATTTCCGTTTCGTTTTTTTTTTTGCTTGAAATGCAAGCTAGCGCCAAAATAACCAATAAAAATAGTCAACTACGTGACGAAATGGTAGAGCATTTAAATTCGGCGCACTCCGTCCGGTCAGAAGTTAATTTTCTATAGCGACTGCTGCACGTCGTTGTCATTCAATGCTTTTATTGGCCAACAAATGGCGCTGGACACGCAGCAGACTATCGAGTGGATAGCAGGAGGAGAAGATTGCAGTAGAAAGCATTTATCGTCCAATCCCTAGATAAAAGGAATGATGTCTTCCTGCGAGTTCTTTAATTGAAAGAAAAACAGCAGCTAAGGAGCAGAGAGCCATTGAGGTGAAGACAGATAATTTGGTAATTTGCACGCAATTGTATGAGTTGTTGACTCTAAATGAGTCTGACTGTATCTTTGATGGCTCAAAGAGAGAGAGTATGAGTTTAAGGAAGAGTGTGTATGTCTGGAAATCATCATCATTAGCTTGAGCAATTGAGATAAATATTAGCTTTATGGTTTTATTCGGCGCATATTTAATATGTTTAGCGGCTAGATGGCGGCCACATGGCGTATGTGCAATGTTTAGAGGCCACTTGAAGAATGTTTTAGATATGGAAATGAATATTGATTGGGTTTTATTAATGAAATGAATTTATGACATTTGTGCATGATAATAGAGTTCCCAAGAAGCCTTAGCAGATCATAGGATGCTTATGGGTAAGTGTACACCAGGGTCAATAGTGCGTATGAAAATATAAAAAGTTCGAAAAATGGGTTAAAAGTCTTTTGCGATCTCAGAAGTAAGGAAGTCCCTTTACCAAATCCAACATCCTAGATCTGCACCATATTGAGATAATTTGACAATATATGTATGAAGTCTAGCCATATAGTTTAAGCATAAGCTGAAGGCTTGACAAATATATATAGAGTGTTTTTTTTTCCGAAAAAGTGTTTCTCACAAAGAGGTGGGGCACTGCGACCAAAAGGTCTTTTGTACCATACCCTTAAATTAAAGCAAAAGACTTTCCGCTTTCCGCATGACTAGCAAGCTGTAGGTCTTTCGTTGGTATTAACGTAAGATGAAAGGTACTAAGAGTCTGCACTCTGTAGAGTTAGATTGGCCAATTTTCTGTAGATGGTATCTAATAGTGTCGTGGCCAAATAGGTATGTTACCAGGAGTTTTAAGTCCGCTCTGCCAAGATCTTTTGTCTTGATCGTATCCAGACGTTTGACAAGCACTTTTGCTTGACGAAGCCCGCAGTACTATGTTCACCTGCAGCCCATATGTTTATTATGGTTTTGATTATGGACCAACCAATACCTTCAAACGGCGCAGGAGATATAGTCAGGGTGGAGGCACCCTGTCGTACTTGATCGTCAGCGATCCAGTTGTCCAGGCACCCAACATAGCACGACTTTGTTCCAGGGACAGGGTTTGGAGGTAGTTATGGCATTCTTTAACCATCCTGGAAGAGATGCTCCAGAATGACAATGCCCTTATAGCAGCTTGGCTATCTAAGTAAATGTATATGATTGCTCCCCTAGTGCTCTTGAGAAGAATACTAAGGACTCAGATCTCTATGGCATAAATCTCTGCTTGAAAGACGTTGAGCCAGATGCCCATTGCGGTAAAGATTCTGGTATTGGGTCCAACGACTCCAACACCTACACCCTGCTCAGTTTTGGACCCATCCGTGAACCATTGTTGCCACCGGAGGTTTCCACAGGGGCTGCCATATGCTAGTCTCCCGACTTGGGAAAAGAGATCTAAATTTCTTGTAATGAAAAAGTTCCGTGATCATAAGATGTGATCTAGAGCAGATCGATACGTCAGGAAGGGAATTTATAAGTGCGGCATGACCAGTGTTACTTGCTAAGAATGCAGATGTGATCTGGATACGTAGTAGACTCTGCATGGCAGATATTTTGATAAAAATGTGCAGTGCAGCTCCCGAGAGAGATATGCATATTAGTGTTTGAAGCTTGCTGCATTTCTTAATGGCCACATTTCGCTGCGTCTTGGACCACCATACAAGGGCTACGGTATATCCATACTATAATATGATTGCTGAAGCCCCATGTGCTGCCAAAGAATTTTCTACTGGCCCACATGGCTCGAGTAGCTTTGGAGAGCACTTGTTCTAAGTGGGAGTTCCAGTTGAGTCGTTTGTCTAGGACCTAGATATTTGACCTTGTCTGAATACTCTACCTTATTGTTATTTAGAGCATTGTCCATCATCTCTCTGATGGTGCTTTCCTATTTACCCGTCAATATGATAGCCAGGTCGTCTGCGTACCCAATGACTTTATTACCAAGGATTGTCAGCTTAGTTAAAAGTTCGTTGATTCCGAGAGACCATAGCAGGGGAGATAACACTCTTCTTTGTGGACAACCCTTTATAGCTATTACGCTGACTATTGTACCATTTAGAGATGAAGTTATGCCCCTCTGTCGGAGCATGGATTCAATCCATGCTGTCACATGTGGTTCTATGTTATTACGTGCCAACGCTCTAGATATAGAATCAAAGTCAGTATTGTCCAAAGCTCCCTCAACACACAGGAATGCGCACAAAGCTATGTTCTTGGATAAATTAACTTTAAAAACAAAAACTCATTAAAAAAACACCCTATAGTTAGCACCAACCTAGAAAACCAAACTAGGCTAGATTATTTTTAACAGCTTTTCAATAGCACTTAACTTTTGAAATGCCGCAAAATTGCCCACACACAACAATAATAAGAGAAACTAAAATAAAAGTGCGGCAGGGACTGTGTGTGTAACGGCAATTGGCGGCCATTTTTATTGGTTCTATTACTATGGCGCCTTTGTAACAAGTCCCGCAGCAATAGCGGCAGATGTTCGTAGATCTCACAACGGAAAACGGAAATTGTCTATGAGGCCAAAGTGCGTTTTGTGTCCGCTTTGTATAAATGTGTGGGTGTCTATAGATTTTCCCGGAAAAGTTTTACTTACGTTCCGTTGCCATTTTGTTTTTTCTGCTTCTTATTTTCGAAGTATTGATGTTGGGCGCTTTTGAAACACTTGAGGGCGCACACTTGGACAGTTTAAGTGTTGTCTTCTTTAAGGCTGATGCTGGTAGTTATTATTGTTGTTATTGAGTAAAAGTGTGTGTAAGTGTGTGTACACAGCATATATAGATATATACACATACATATGCAGCTAGCTCACTTAAACACATTTCCCGTGTAATTTTTGTTGATAATAAAAACTTGACATAGACTGTATAAATGTGTCCTAAAGGACTAGAATAGAAATTACTCTTGGGAACACTTGGTCTTAAGTGAAGTCTGGACGGAGGTGAAACTTTTGATGCTTTATGATTTGATGACTTTAAGGGTTGCTTAAAATACGGGCAATGACTTTTGTTTTTTTTTTTTTTTGTTGCTATATGGTACATATGCTGCTATGTACGTGCTTTAGGAATATTAATGCAGCTAAGCTAATTCTTAGGAATATTCAAAATAAATAAAAAGTACCGTCTGATGCTTTTGCCCAAAATGGAAAAATTGGACACGTAAAAAATGTTTTAAATTGTCAAATAATTATAAATACTTTTTTATCACTAGAACCGAAGCGCAACGTCAAACTTACAGGCCTTGGGAGTTGTCTTAAATTTTTGTTTTTTGTTTGGAATAAAACAATATAAAGCAAATCAATATAAAGCAAATCAATATAAAAAAAATAATTTTAATAATGACTTGAAAGAGCTCAATTTTAACACACTTGCTGCTTAAATGAGTTGTGAATTATAAGCCGCAACAACAAAAATGCATGCGACTTACAGCATAACGTGCTCAATAATATGTAATGGGCTTAAAACATCGAAATTTCTCAAATACTTTGTTAAGTAAAAAAAAAAAAAACTCAAAGACCTTGACTAAATTTAATAATGAGGTTTCAGCAAAGTAGCCCTCACTTCAAGCAAGTTTATTGAAAACTTTATTTTAACCGGTATCACCGGTTGACCCCTGGGAGGAATCAAACACAAACTAGATAGTCGTTAGTATGTGTATACATATAATTTTCGCAATTTTGGTTCTATGGGTCAATTCAAGGAACTTTTTCCAAGAAGGTTCGATTTGGGTATCTATGCAGGTTATTGTGATTACTACTTGAAAGAACAGAGGGCAGATGGTTATGACTGGGAGTTTCGATAAAAATAGCTATGCGCAAATTTGCCAGACTCTCCAAGTCTTCAAAGGACGGCTTTCCCAGAGAGTGGGTGTGATTCCTAAGAAGTGCAGGTCTGTGTTGGATGTTTTCTTTCTATAGGTTTGAAATAAATTACGAGTCGAAGGCAAAACCTGGTGTACTCCTGTACTTTCCATTTTTCCTATTTCCCTAGTTTTTCCTGCCTATTCTATGTCCATATCACTTACTCCCATTATCGTTATGACAAAGGGCCTGCTCTTCACCTAAGCGAGTTAAGACGCTAAGTTCCAACAACTACTTTAACCTACCTACTTACCTTGAATATATTACAAACTATCATCTTCGATAATGAGGTGCATTTTCAACTGACTGGTTTAGTTAACAATTCAAATATGTACTCGACCTTGGAAAACCCGATCATGATCCTTGTGTCTGTCTGACGCGGATTTTGCTCAGTAGCATGGACCTCACTTTTTTGGAAATTAGGCCGGAATTTCAGCGACAAAATGAAATTCGGTAAGAAAATGCGATATCAAAGTCCTTGTAGCCTTAAATCAGTGGTGGGCAGACTCTTAATTTAAATAACCCGCGAGGCTATTGCAGCAATCTAATCTTTCAATGGCGAGATGCATTTTGATCAGACTGATATAGTTATCAATTCAAATACTAGACATTGGGGCTTGAAAAACCAAACCATGTGTCTGTCTAGCGCGGCACACTCACTATTCAGATCAGCTCTTTACGAGAAACGAAACTTTGGTCCTGACAAATAATTTCCTGTGATGCAAATAAACATTGAAAAACAATTTTTGTTGTTTTAATTTTTTTTATTAAGTGTATTTTTGTTAGTGTCTTTTTGTTTTAATTTAGAGTATTGTAGGTATATTTATGTTTTGTTTATTTATGTACGGGCAGTCAAGGACCTCATTTTCTGCGTAGGAGGCCTGTGGAAGTAATTAAAGATTAATTCAAATTTTAAATATCGAGTTTATTTTGTCACTTACGTGGCGAACGAATTGTGTTTTGTATTCTTAGTTTTGTTAAACTGACTGGTTTAGTTAACAATTCAAATATGTACTCGACCTTGGAAAACCCGATTATGATCCTTGTGTCTGCCTGACGCGGATTTTGGTCAGTAGATTGAAACTCACTTTTTTGAAAATTAGGCAGGAATTTCAGCGACTGTGAATGAAATTCGCTAAGAAAATGTGATATCAAAGTCCTTGTGGCAGTTTCTCAATTTAATTAACTCGCGAGACTATAGCAGCAATCTAATCTCTCAATGACGAGATGCATTTTTATCAGACTGATATAGTTAACAATCCAAATACTCGGGATTGGAAAACCCTCACATGATACATGTGTCTGGCCAGCGCGGATTTTGGTCAGTGGATTGCACTTTACTTCTTTGGAAATGATGCCGGAATTTTAGTGACTGAGAATCAAATTCGGTAAGAAGGTGTGATATCAAAGTCTTTGTGGCCTTAAATCAGTGGTGGGCAGTCTCTCAATTTAAATAACTGCAGCAATCCAATCTCTCTCGCTTTTATTTGGTTGCAGTTATTGCTCTCTTGAGCGCTTGTGCTCACAGAAAATGGATGGTAAGGACCTGAGCAACAAGTGGTTTTTGTAGGACGTCGTTATCTGTCGATTTATTTTGGTAAGATTTCCAAACCGAATCATCTCACGAAACTCCGAAGTCTATTGGCCACCAACATTAATGCCATGTAATTTCTTACTTTGCGGCTTTTAAAATCTCAGATCCATGTGAATAACCCACAAGAAATAGCTGAGCTCAAGGATAAGGTCCAATGCGTCCTAGGTAAGATAGATATTTATGCTTACCATAAACAAAGTATGTATGGAGAACTTTTATAAGTACGAACAAAAAATTCTACAAAGCCTCAAATTTGTTCCACAAATCAGCTCTTTACGAAAAACTAAACTTTGGTCCTGACAAATAATCTCCCGTGTTGCAAATAAACAGTGAAAAACAATTTTTGTTGTTTTCATTTTTTTTTTATTTAGTGTATTTTTTTAACGTCTTTTTGTTTTAATTTAACGTATTGTAGGTATATTTATGTTTTGTTTATTTATGTACGGGCAGTTGATAAGTGTTGGGGACCTCTGGGGAGACGGTCGTGTACATTTTCTGTGTGGGGTGAGCAACGCAGTAAACCTGTGGAAGTAATTGGTAAGGATTAATTCAAATTTTAAGTTTCGAGTTTATTTTGGCACTTACGTGTTTTGTATTATTAGTTTGGATAAAACATCTGCTTCCTTCCTTATATGCTTTTTTTTGCATTGGCGCCAATACATTTTGAAAAATTTTTTTTTTTAAATTTTTGTATAAAACTTTTTATTATTGAAAATTTTTTTTTTTTAGAGTATTTTCTATAAAACTGTATAAACTTTCTTCTTACAAGCTAATAGTTAGACTGAGCTCTACTGAAACTGTTCTGGGGTCATCAAATTTGAACATATTTTTTGGCCTACTTGTCCAAATTTTTTTTTAATTAAACTTATACTTAAGTTGCAAAAATATTTTTGTTTTGATTCTAGACCAGCTAAAAAAGGACAAAAATAAATCGTTTGAATCATTTTCTGTTTTAACAGCATCATTGTAAAAGGGTTGGGGACATTCATAATTCAGAGCACATCCGGCAGTGAATGTTCCTCAACATATGTCCAGTTCAAAACTACTCAATTTTAGTAATGGATCGCATAAAAGAGTTCCAGGCGTACTATTAAATGGTCTTGCTGTGAAAACATTCTTGAGTGTCGACAAGTCCCCGAGAACATCGAGATGCCATCCTTTGCAGCGATTACATCTTGCTCAGAGTAAAATGCTAATTACAAACAAACCAGCAGTTGGTGCACCCTATACTTCGTCTTCTTCTATGGCGCGACGATCCCGATGTGGGTTAAGGCCTGTATCGCTTGCCTCCAGCTATCTTAATCTCTGCTGCTTGATTTGGGCGACAATTTTGATGTTATTGTATAAACCGCATATTTCGTGCTTAAAACGTAGCCTCCATTGCTCATTCTCGCAGATTGGTCCGAAAATCCTACGCAGAATTTTTCGTTCGAAACCATTTAATAGCTCCTCATCAGAAGCTGTCATAGCCCAGGTTTCGGCGCTGCAAATAGCGATGGGCACAACCAGCTTTTTGTACAGCTCTATCTTCATGCTTTGAGATGTTGTTTTTGAACTTAATTTTAATTTCGAGGGTGCTGTTGTTGTTCGAGGTGAGCCGAGGGTTCGATGGTCTTACCTTCGTTTACCTTCAGACCCATTTCCCCGGCGTGCTTTCTATGATCGCGAAAGCTTGCCTTAAAAGGGCCTGGTAGCACGCAGCTATGTCTATATTGTCCACGTAGCACTTAGCTTAGTAGCTTACTGATATGGTTTTCGGAAGACTGTTTCTGTGGTTGTATGTTCGAGGAATATATTGAAGAGGTCACACGAAAGTGCTTCCCCTTGTCGGAAGCCTTTCGCGGTGGCGAACCGTTTTGATACACCCCCGCAGACCTTAATGGCGCATGTTGCATTTTTGAGCGTCAGTTGGCTAAGACTTATGAGCTTGGTGGGAAAGCCCAGAGACTGCATGGCAACATAAATATGTTCCCTGATTATGCTGTCGTATGCTTGTCGAAAGTCGAGGAACAGATGGTGGGTATCGATGTTGGGTTGTAGCGTCTTCTCGAGGATCATGCGCTGAGCTAAGATTTGGTCCGTAGTTGACTTGCCTGGTCTGAAGCCGCATTGGTAATCTCCTATCATGCCAGCCAAAAATGGCTTCAGTCGTTTACACAAGATATAAGACCTTATTTGCTGTGTTCAGCAAGCATATACCTCTATAATTTTGGCACAACTTTTTGTCACCCTTCTTGTATATGGGGCATAAAGCCAGATCTATCCGGATTTTATTTAACGTGGTATATGCCCTTGTGGGATTAAAGCCACGGTGTTCAAATATGCAACATATAACACAATGAGTCTAGATTAATGGGCCAAACTAACGACTCTCAGAGCAATCAGCCGAGACTGATATTTCTTACCTCCGGTAAGAGGTGAGATGTATCTAGCATCTCTTCTGCTTTATGGCTAACAGCACCCGGTTGAGAACGCAACACCACGCAGAGCCAAGCTGACTCTACCCGCGATGTAGGCTTGAACCACAGCCACCACGATGAGGGGGCCAACCGCAATGAGTATGCTTGGAACGTGTACTCAACCCGTGGTACCGAATTAAGGTATGCCCCCCATTTGGTCCCGACAGACCCGGACTGAGGAATTCCTCCAGTTTTTGGCATCGAATGCCCGGAAACTGGTGGTAAATGACATCTTTTCTCATCTATCATAAGGCGATGTAGCAAAGATTTGCCCTGTCATTGTGCAAGTAAAGCATCACTCCATGCTGCTGAAGATCCCCATTTAGTCGCCTTTTACGACAAGCAGAGAAACACTGAGGTGGATATTCTAAACCCGCCACCTCACGGGCAATCTTCTGACACCTCATGCCTTCATGCACCCGCTCTCACACTTCAGACACCTCTTGTAAATGACACCTTTTCTCATCTGCCAAGTGGCAATTGGCAAAGATTTTTGCTAACATTGTGCAAGTAAAGCATCACTCCATGCTACATACGCGATCCCCATTTAGTCGCCTTTTATGAAAAGCAGAGGAACACAGAGGTGGATATTCTAAACCCGCCACTTCACGGGGATGTATATGGGGCAAATAAGACGTGGCATACAGTGCTCTTCCCAAACTCTTACCATGAGGCTGTGCAGAAATTTCTCGAATTCGGGACCCGCCGCTTTTATTAGCTCAGCCTGTATTCCATCTGAGCCGGCACTCTTGTTGTTCTTAAGCCGCTTGATCGAGAGGTGGACCTCCTCACTTGAGTCGGAGCTGATTTCAAAGTCCTGTGATGTTTCGTTTCCGATGTCGCCACAAAGAAGATTGTAGATGGGGCAGATGAGACCAAGATTCCAGTCCTCTGGCATACAGTTCTCTTCCCGAATTCTTTCCATGAGGCTGTGTAGGAATTTCTCGAATTCGAAACCCGCCGCTTTTATTAGCTCGTCCTGTATTCCATCAGAGCCGTCACTCTTGTTGCTCTTAAGGCGCTGGACGGAGTTGGACCTCCTCCAGATTCGGTGGTAGGACCTCCTCACTTGACTCGGAGCTGATTTTAAAGTCCTGTGATGTTTCGTTTTCGACGTTGCCACACAGGAGAATGCTGAAGTAAACAGGATACGCTTATTTATAAATCAAATTAATCAAACTTCAAGAGCAAGAAGCTTTTTATAAAAATTTTCATATTCCTCGCCTTAAAAAAATTTTCCACAAAATCGCTCTGCTTTTCCTAGAGTAGTAACCATTGCCGCTAGGTCTCTAAAACTACGCCACTAATTTGTTGTACAACCAGCTTATTGTCTGCCAAAAACAAATTTTGCTAAAATAGTATTTAAAATAATCTGCTTTTTTTATTATTAGTTTTACTTTGGGGTGGGGAGAGTCGTTCAAATGTTGCAGCTTTTATCAAATCGATTGCACATCAAAAGAGTTACGCTACCATTTTGTTATTCCATTTTATTTTTTTGCACTCCTTTTTGCTTGCATTTTAATTGGAATATTTTTAAATGCAAATTGAAAATGGCGCGCGTAGCCATCTTGTTGCTGTTGTTGTTGTTGTTGTTGTTGTTGTGCTAAACCATCAATACATATTTTTATTTTGCACTTAAACCACAAAGCAAAAGGCCACAACGAATGCAACCTGGCAAAGCATGCCACACACCATGGAAAAATGGAAAACGCTCTGCTTGCAACACCAACCTTGGCCATGTTTGCAACCCACGCATATGGGCGCCATTTTGAAAAGTCAAGTGCCTCGTGCCTCGTAGTGTGGCACTCATATTCGATATATTCGATATCTGGCTTCAATGCTGTTTGATTTTCAATTTAAATATAAAAATTGCATTCAAATGCAGTTTTCAATTTCCAGTTTTGCATATTATGTACACCACTACATATACAGTAGCACACACACACACACACATACACATATATGTGTGTATATTTTATTTCTTCAATATTTTTATATTCTATGCCTCGCAGCAGCGTTTCGCAAATGTAATTGGCAGTCCCTGAAATGTCCTGACAGTTTAATTATTTGATGGCTGTGATTTTTCTGCGGCTAACCAAGCAATATTGAGTGCGTTGCAATTTTCCATAGTTTTCCACGATATGTATATATAGTATATATATATATATATTTTTTTTCGTTTTTTAGTAACTTCATTTTTTTACTTTTTGTTTATTATACCCGCACAAAAACTTATTAACATTGCTTGTCATATGCCGGATTTCATTTGCCACCCGCAGCCCGCCCTCTCTCAACTTCGAAAGAATCGGCATGTAATTGCATTTGAGTCCTTTTTTTTCAATATAGTTTATGGCTTAAATGAATATTACATATATATGAAATCTGGGTTAAAATAACTCATTAAACGTGTCAGCTATGAATGTGAGTTATGAGAATTGGCAGCTTGATATGTGTATAGAGTTAAGGGGGCGGGGCGGCCATTGATATAATTTATATTTCCATAAAAAGTTGCGATATTAAGGCAAAGTTAATGAAAATAAGAGCAATAAATAAGCCAAGCTGCGACAATATTTAAAAAAAATGTGCTACGTTAGTTTGGCATATAACTAGTAAGATAATATATACAAAAAATTTAAGAAGGAATACATATTTGTAAGTTCAATTTATTAATTGAAATATAAAATTATTTATTATATAATTGCGGCTTAAATACTATTTTTTTTTATAGAAACAATGTAAAAATTTGCAGTTTGTAGAGCTTAACATTTTTTTTTTTGTAATTCCTTAAAAGTTGTATCTCAACTCGCTAGAACACAGGGCGAAATAGTATATATGCTAATTAAAACCAAAATAAAGCGACACTTTCGGAACATATTTACCAGCTTTTAAAAACTTCTTTACATTTGGTTTCAAATAAAACTTATTTCATGATAATATTTTAGTTCGTTAGGGAGTAAGAATTTGGCAACGAAAAAAGTCAGTTTGTACCACTGTGCACTGGCTCTATTCCAGTTACATGGAAAGCACGGAAATTAAGACATTTTTTTCTGTTTGTAGTCAAATACATTTTTAGTTAAAGTAAACTTTTTTTTTGTTAATTAAAAAATTGTTTGATCTGCTTGACTGACTCATACTTAAAAAAAAAAAATATTTTAACAATATTCTAGCGAAATAATTTTATTCATATTTGCAGCAAATAAAGAGGGTATCAAAATACGTGTTTAAAAAAAATGGTGATTGACATATTTAAGGAACATATGTATATCAGTATATAATAAAATATTTCATTTTTTTTTAGAAAATGTGTTAAATATTTTTTTAAAAAGAGCACTAGATTGAAGGAAAAACTACCTCAAAAATATTTAGTTAAGTCACAATGAAAAAAAGCTCAAAATTCGTGGTGAATAAAATATTTAAGGAACATTAATATAAATAAAAAGTTTCATTTATTTATTTTTATACCCTGTACCGTATGGTCCAAGGGTATATTAAGTTTGTGCAAGCCGAAAATGTATGTAACATATAGAAGGAGACGTCGGAGACACCCAAAGTTACCTAAAATATGATCAGGGTGAATAGAGAAGTCGATATACCCATGTCCGTCTGTCCGTCTGTCCGTCCGTGTGAACGCCTAGATCTCAGAGATGGTAAGAGCTAGAGTTACCAAACTTTCACATTAGATCCCATATTATTCCATAGGAGGCAAGTTTATTTTATTTTTTTGATATCGGGGATAAATTATATAGCTCCCATGGGGGTGTTTGAGACGACCTCGACAAAAAAAAGCGTTTTAGATGAATAATTCGTTTGTTTATGAAGATATCGTAACGAAATTTGGTATCCGAAAGTTTTTTATAGTTCCCAATCACTGTAACAAATTTGATCAAAATCGGTTGACTATATCATATAGCTCCCATAGGACCGATCGGCCAAAATAACTTTTTTAAAGAAAAATTCGCTATATTTCGTTTTTTAATAAAGATATCGTAACCAGATTTGGCGTTTGGAAATTTTTAGACCACTTAAGCAATGTGCCAAATTTGAACAAAATCGGTTGACTATATCATATAGCTCCCATAGGTCCGATCTTCCAAAAAATCGATTTTTTAACAAAATTTGTTGTGTTTTGTTTGTTTGTTAAGATATTGGGATTAAATTTGACATTCGTGAGTATTTTATAGTTCCTAAGCACTGTACCAAATTTAATCCAAATCGATTGACTAGATCATATACCTCCCATAGGACCAATCGGTCCAAAAACACGTTTTTTATACAAAATTCGATGTGTTTTGATTGTTTGTAAAGATATTTGAAATAAATTTGGCATTCATATCTTTTTTGTTTAAGCACTGTGTCAAATTTTATTGAAATCGGTTGACTATATCATATAGCTCCCATAGGAACGATCGGTCAAAAAAAAAATTTTTGCTTAAAAATTCTTCTGTTTTTGGTTTTTTGTGAAGAAATCGGACTTTATTACAAGCTAGTGGTACAGGGTATCCTAAAGTCGTCCGCGCCCGACTTTACGTCCGCCATTTTTTTTTTAATGTGTTAATTAAAAAAAAAATACACTCTTGCTAACTTAGATTAAAAATTGCATAAAAAATGTATTTAGAAATTAAAAAAAAAAATGGCGTACGTAAAGTCGGGCGCGGACGACTTTGGAATACCCTGTACCACTAGATAGTAATAAAATAAAATAAAACGAATTTTTAACCAACAATTTTTTTTACCGATAGCTCCTATGCGAGCTATATGATATCATCATCAATTCCTTTATCTCCGGTTGGAGCATAGGGCCTCAATAAAGCACTTCCACCTGGTTCGGTTTTTGGCTAGCAATTTAAGCTCGTTCCATGATTTTCCGCATTCATCGACCTCTTTTTGTAGCGACCTCCTCCATGTTGTCTTAGGGCGGCCCCTTTTGCGGCTTCCTTGGGGAGTCCATTAAAGAGCTTGACGGCAAACTTCCTTCGCATCCTTCCGTAGTGTGTGGCCTATCCATCTCCATTTCCTTAGCTTGATAGTGTTGGCCATGGGTTCCAGGTTGCACTTTTTATATAGGTCGGTATTGCTGATGACGTTTGGCCACCACACCTTAAGAATACGCCGGAGACATCTATTCACAAAACTTTGGGTTTTTCCTGTTAGAAGGTCGGTTACAAGTCAGGTCTGTCATCCATAAAGCAGCACTGAGATAACATTTGATTTAAATAACCTCATTTTGGTTTGGAAGGATATTTGTGACGAATTCCAGATTTGGCGCAGTTGCGCATATGCACCGGTTGCTTTGTTTATTCTGGCCAGAATATCCTTTCTAGCACTGTTCCCAGCGGATATTATACTGCCTAGGTATGTGAAGCCTTCAACTTGCTCAATCTCAATATGATATAGTCAACCGATTTCGAATAAATTTGGCACAGTGCTTTAATACAAACGAACGAAACATAACGAATTTTGTATAAAAAACGTTTATTTGGACCGATTCGTTGTATGGGAGCTATATGACATAGTCTACCGATGTTAATAAAATATTTCCATAAACAAACGAATTAGCCATATAAAACTTTTTTTTTTCGAGGTCGTCTGAAACACACCTATGGATCTATATAATTTAACTTCTATATCAAAAAAATTAAATAAACTTGTCTCCTTTGAAATAATATGGGATCTAATGTGAAAGTTTGGTTAATCTAGCTCTTACCATCTCTGAGATCTAGACGTTTAAACGGACACACGGACAGACGGACATGGGTATATCGACTTCTCTGGTCCCCCTGATCATATTTTAGGTAACTTTGGGGTGTCTCAGACGGCTCCTTCTATATGTTACATACATTTCCGGCTTGCACAAACTTTGTACCATCCATAAAGTACAGGCTATACAATTTTTTTTTATTTTTTTTTTAGTAAATATTTTTAATATTTGTATTTAATAGTACTAGAGCTAAATTGGATTTAACAAAAATTAAAAATGACAAGTCCTAAATCGCAATAAAAAAGCTTTAAAAACATTTTTTTTTTTAATAAAGCCGTAACGCGTTAAGTTTCAACATAGAAATTTTGTTTGAAAATTCGTGTTTTCCTCACGGCTCGAAATATATCATAAGCTTTTAAAAATCCATTGGTTTAGAAATATCTTCTTTTTGATTGAATTATTTACTATTTTTAATATGTAACCTCAAATTTCAACAATTTTAGTAAGCTTTTCGTAAAATCCGATTCTTACCCTTCCACTTGTAATATTTTTTTATTAACAAACTCAATTTTTTGTCTAACCTTAAACTCAATTTATGTACAATTTAAGAAGTTTATATAAATACTAAGCTCTTACTCAGGCATTAGAAGACAGCTTTGTTGGCAACCGCAGTTGGTCAGTTGGCTAAAACGTTTTGCTTTTTAAATGTGGTTAAGCGCATTTACGTTGGCCACGTTAAGCTTAAGCTCAAGCTCAGTCAATCAGTTAGTCCGTCAATCGTTCTGTCTGCCAAGCAGTCAATCTCTTAGACAGCTTACTTAAAATTCAGTGGAAAATGTTGGCAACAGCTGTTTAAGCTGTTTCAGCGTATGTGTGCTTATATACTCGAGTATATGTTATATATATATGTATGTATAACTTGTTGCTGGCATGCTTAGAGCTCAGTAGCTTAAAGTTATACATGCGTATATGTGCTTCAGAGGCGTCGTCAAGGGGGGCTGTGGCATATTAATATTTGCTTCAATCTTTTGAATTTATAAAGATCCAGAAACAAAAGTAAAGATTAATAGTTATTTATTTATTTTTAACATTTTACTCTAACTTAGAATTAATTCTAGGGAACAGAGTGGTTTAAGGGAGTCTTTCTATGTAAAACCTCATTTCCGAGCGCTATATTCAAAACTTTTTTTCTGCTATTCAAGGCTGTTAAAAATTTTTGGACAAAAATTTCAAAAAAGCTCGTGTCTATCTGTTGCGACATGTTTTCTGATGATAAAAATGTTTAGTATGAGATCGGTCCGTCAGATTTTTGGAAAACGTTCATCCCACCTCTAAAAAGACGACATTCGGGAAAACACGTTTAAAGTTTGACAACGTAACGAAAAACGACCGCGCATGACCTTGAAAAATGCTCTGTCACTGCCAAACGAGGCCGTCCACAGTAAAATCGTTTTACCAGCGTATTGCAAACACTATTTAGATTAAATAAATGTAAAAAAAAAAATCGATTTTTTGAAGCCAGATCAACAAAAGCCTTCAGGCCGTAATAGTTATCTATATGATTTCTTTGTATAAGGACATATGCAGAGTACATATGTAGCTTTTCCTGTGATCAGATAATGGTAGCTTCAGTGAAAATAGGAGCTATTTAAAATGCGTCGATCACTAAAAAATTCTTAAAAATCAATACTTAATGAGTTGATTGCCTGCTAAAAAATAAAATAATAATATGTTACATCTTAAGGGTACTGAAAAAAATGTGATATAAAGGAATTTAATAGGCTTAGATGCAATTTTGGCTGAGTTTTATAGAATAACTCCAGCCTCGCCATTTTAATACATATAATTTCTCCATGCAGCAAGCAAAAATAAATGAGATGACGAAATTTTTAAACCCAAAAACGTTCATTTATTTTAAAAATTTGAATGCCTGGGAACTACGGAAACGTAAAATATTCAACAATTTTTGCGACATTTTGTCAATTTAAAAAAAAAAAAACTCAAAAATGTAAAAATTAAAATAAAAAAAAATTCAAAAATGGTCTTCTTGACACCAAAAACCCTGTACACATTTCGTTAAATAAATAAAGTATTTTTTTAAGTATTTAAAAAACAAATTATTTTAAAAAAGTCGGAGATTCGAAATTCGATTTAGTTTCTTGGGCAAAGTTGCTTAGAGTGACACATAGCATGAAAATCGCAGAGAGCCCCATTTTGACCCATCATAGTTTTTTTATCTTTAAATATTAAATGAAACTTTTATTATTTGTCTAGAAAAAGGATTTGCGGAAGAAATGAACTTATTGACTTGGTCCCATTATTATTATAGGGTGGATCTATTGTACCACCTTCATGGCTTAGAGCTGTCCCAAAAGTCCTAAGGCCTGCCGTATTTTGCTTGGACTTGTAGTAACAACGGTCTGCGGTGGGAGAACGTACATTCCCAGGAGCTGGTTTCTATTACCGGTGAGTGCCATACATTCACATAATATATGCGAAGAAGTTTCTTTCACTATGCTACAGAAGCGGCATAGTCTACTATCCACTATGCCAATTTTGTTTAAGTGGCTGTGGAGCCTACAATGTCCCGTCAAAACGCCCGTGAGTATTCTCACAGTGTTCTTCCCGTGCGTTATCCCGACTTTGAACCTCTTACTGTTGTAGTTGAATAGAAGGTTTTTTGACTGTTGTACCCTGGTATCTGCGCCCAGTGTAGCAGTCGTTTTTTATTCTCCTCTACTCGTAGTTGCAAATCCCACATTGTGGTTCAGGACCGATTAGCGGTGTTGCTGCACCGGCTCTTGCCAGTTTATCTGCCAACTCATTTTTAGGAATATTGTTGTGTCCTGGAAACCATCTAATCGTGAGTTTATTCCTGGATCCTAAATTATCCAGTGACGTTCTCACTTCTTTTACCAGCCTTGATGTAACCTTGGCTTTACTTAATGTCTTTATTGCTGCATGACTGTCAGACAGGATGGAAAAATCCTTTTCATGTTAGTTATTTTGCAAATTGAATTCTACACATCTTCCAATAGCACAGACTTAAGACTCAGACCACTTCCTTGATTAGTGAGAGATCCGTCTGTGTACCACTTTATTGTATGTGATTTCATAGAGTGAACTGCCGTAAGAGAGGTCCAAGCCTCTTTTGTGCTGAGTTTGATATCAAAATATCGATTGAACCTGTACTCCACTAGCATTTCATCCCTTGGCTGCAGAAGCATAGGCATATTCTTTGGTAGATCTGCAGCATCTTTCTTGGTGAGGCTAAAGTCATCCCCTACCCTCCCTCGGAAAGCCACATCCGACAACCTTATGTAGCGGTGTGATCTCAATTAATATTTCTAAGGCAGCAGTAGAACAGATGCGCATAGCTCCTGTCACACATATGCAGGCCATTCTTTGTAGTTTCTGCATTTTTTCTCTGGTCGTGCTAAGGCACGCTCTACTATTCCAGGATATGGTCCCATACGTTAGCATGGATCTAACGACCATAAGGTATAACCATCTTAATATTCGTGGTGATGTGTCCCACGACTTCCCAGCAATAATTCTACACGTAAATAGAGCCCTTTTGAGCACTTATTTATCGTGTTTTCTACATGAGTCTTGAAGTTAAGCTTGGAGCCAAAAGCCACTACAAGATACTTGACTTATTTGCCCGTTTCTATACTGCATCCCGATAGGGTTATACTTTTCATTCTTCCAGGTTTATACCTCCTTGTGAAGGGTACTATGCCAGTCTTGACAGGGTTGAGACTCAGGCCTGCCTTTTTACACCAGTCATTAGTTTCTTTGCGATCTAGCTGGACTATGTCGCAGAGTGTTTCATCATACTTGCCTCTTGCTATGATGACAATGTCATCAGTTTAGCCTATATGTTCCCAATTGAGTTCTTTTAAATTACTTTTTTTTTTGATTCGGACTTTCATCCCTCTTAACTCCCGCACTGTCTAAGCCACTGGCAGACACACACACACTGACACACACACATTCACCTATGCGTGACTCAATGAGCTGATTATGTTAATGCGTCCGCGCGCCATTTAATTCGATTTGAAGCTGTTAAGGGGAGCTAAAACAAAAAAAAACAAAAAACAAAATCAAGAAAAAACAACAGAAACATTTGCGGTGCCAATTGAATTAAAAGTAAACGAGGTTCGACTTAAAAGTGCAGCAATTAAATTAAAAGTTTCTTCTTTTTTTTTGGGTTACTGCCATACAAAATGGCCACTTATTGTGATTTTATGACTTTCACTCAAAGGTATATTAAAAAGTGCTGCCAAAATGGAAATGGAAAATGTAAAATGGAGAATGGCGTACCAAAAAGAAAGGTGCAAAAGGTAAAGAGCGTTGCAAACAATGTCATTACATGGCTTTTCCTTTCTTCCTTTGTGCTTTTGCTCTTTGTTTTTGTTTGCTTTAATTTCTTATCGCAAATTAAAAGAAACACTAAAGTTGGCCAGAACTTAAAGCTACTTAATGGTTAAGGCCAGCCAAGAACTCCGCGTAGTTCCCAAAAGTATTCAGCACTTCAATCTTTGGAAGGTCTTCCCCAAACTGAAAACAAAAATTCATTAAAATTTTGCATATTTATAAAACTTGAGTGACCCGCGCCTTGGGGCATTTTTGCTTTTTAAAGCTTATGCCGTTGGGCCGCCCTTTATCTCACTCAGCCCCAACCGCCCCCAAGCCCCAACCGAGCGGTGTTATTTATTTTCATTGCAGTACAACAAAACTCTTGGTAATGTGGCAGCTTAAGTTTTCCTTTGGCTAAAAAGTATGCAACAAAAAGTCCAAAAAGAATGTACCAAAAAAAAAAAGAAAAACAGAACAAAATAAAAAACTGCTAGCCAAGTGTAAAATATAAAAACAAAACAAAAAAGTTTTTAATATGCGGATAGCTTTAATTAAATATGTTTTCCACTCAGCGAACCCAAACTCTGAATAAAAAAAACAAGTGGATTGAGTGCAGTTGGAATGTAGCGACTTTGGTATACTCTTAGTTGGGAAAGACAATATGAGCTTTGGAGGTGGTTTTAAAAATTGATGGATATACAAATAAGTTATGAATAGATTTTTTGAGACATATTCACCCGAGGAAGCACTTTTCTAGAATTAACATTTTACAATATTTTTATAGCCCATAAAAAAATAAAATAGTTAATAATTTTTAATTTTTTACCTCAAAAATTTCAAAATAATAATTTTTAGTATTATGTTGATGGATTCATACGAGGGTGGATTGATAATTTTCCGGCCTGACCAAGAAAAACAACGTTTTTAAGAATTTTTTTTTTATTTCTCAACATAATCTCCTCCAAGGCTGATACATTTCTCATAGCGGTGTTCTAGTCTAGTAATGCCAACTCTATAGACTGATTCGTCAAGCTCCTCAAAATACCCATTTACAGCTTCGATTACTTCTTCATTGTCCGCAAATATCTTACCACCAAGCCATTTTTTGAGGTTAGGAAACAGATAATAGTCACTCGGGGCTAGGTCTGGAGAGTAGGGAGGGTGCGGCATCAATTCAAACTTCAGATCGTTGAAGCACAAGCAACGATTGACTTGTGCGCTGGCGCGTTATCGTGATGAAACAAGATTCTTTTCTTCGCCAGATGAGGTCGTTTAATTTTCACCTCGTGGCTCAAACTTTGCAATAAGTCTGCGTAGTATTGACCAGTGATAGTTTTACCATTTTCAAGGTAATCAATGTATATAATACCTCTTGCATCCCAAAAAACAGTAGCCATAACCTTGTTCGCTGAAAAAATTGTTTTTGCCTTCTTTGGAGTTGGTTCCCCTGGTCCAATCCACTGTTTAGACTGTTCTTTGGTTTCAGGAGTGTAGTGGTGGACCCAAGTTTCGTCAACAGTTATGAATTGACGCAAAAATTCGCTTGGATTACGCTTATACAACGTCAAATTGGCGGTAGAAATGTTTTTTTGAATTTTCCATTTTCAAGAAAAACACAGAGGCGTCTTGTTCAGTGTGCTCCCAAATCTAAACTAACATGGCGATCGGGCTGAAACTATAGGTACAAGCTATCTAAGGATGGTACTATAGAACGCCACCTCAAGGTAGGCCTAGTGGCGCCATCTCTTGGTCAGGCCGGAAACTTTTCAATCCGCCCTCGTATAAACGAAGCCTAAGTCAAATATACAACTTAAAAACCAATATTTACAAAATCGTAAATTAATGAAACTGTATTTTTACTATAGAAAAAAATGGAATAATAAAAATTGTTTCCCTAAAAGGGTAATTCGTATTCAGCATTTGTGGCCTACAAATCAAATCATTTAAAATTATTTTTCTTAAAAGCTTATTGCTTATATTTTTGGTTAAATCAAAAAATTGTTTTTTTTATTTTTTTTTTTATATAATACTCAACCATTAATTTATAATTATTAACCAACCTTTAATTAGTCATTCTAACGATGTCATGCTTCAAAGGTGTGAAAAAGGTTAAACGAAAATTTTGATGTTCATAGTATTACAAACAATTTTTTTATTTAAAAATTATACCAAATATTTTTCAAAAAATTAAATGTTACAATAATAAAATTTAACACTTTCGGTCTGCCTTTATAAAAAATGCCGTACGTAAAGTTGGGCGCGGAGGACTTTGGGATACCCTGTACCCCTAGCTGGCAATAAAATTCGATTCCTTCATAAAAAACCAAAAATAGAAGAATTTTTAAGCAACCATTTTTTTTTGACCGATCGTTCTTATGGGAGCTATATGATACACTCAACCGATTTCGATTAAATTTGACACAGTGCTTTAATACCTTAAAAAAGATCTGAATGCGGAATTCAGTTCAAATATCTTTACAAACACACGAATCACAACGAATTTTGTATAAAAATCGTTTTTTTTTTGACCGATTCGTCCTATGGGAGCTATATGATATAGTCTACCGATTTTAATCAAATTTGGTGCAATGCCTAAGACCTATAAAAACCAACTTACAAGTGCCAAATTTAATTCCAATATCTTCGTAAACTAACGAAACAAAAAAAAATTTGGTTCAAAAATCGATTTTTTTAAAGATCGGCCCTATGGGAGCAAAATGATATAGTCAACCGATTTTGTGCAAATTTGGTTAGGTACTCTAAAAAACTTCTGAATGCCAAATCTGGTTACGATATTTTTATTCAAAAATTAAATATAGCGAATTTCGTATAAAAAAAAGTTATTTTGGTCGATCGGTCCTATGGGAGCTATATGATATACTCAATCGATTAGAAATAAATTTGGTACAGTTGGTTACGATATCTTTATAAACAAGGTAATTATTCATCTTAAGAATTTATTTTTTTTCAAGGCCGTCTGAAACACCCCTATGGGAGCTATATAATTTAACTCCTATATCAAAAACATTAAATAAACTTGTCTCCTTTGAAATAATATGGGATCTAATGTGAAAGTTTGGTAACTCTAGCTCTTACCATCTCTGAGATCTAGGCGGTCAAACGCCGACTTCTCTAGTCCCCCTGATCATATTTTAGGTAACTTTGGGGTGTCTCTGACGGCTCCTTCTATATGTTACATACATTTCTTGCACAAACTTTATATACGCCTTGTACCATCCATACAGTACAGGGTATAAAAATTATTTTTATTTTTTTTTAGTAAATTAGTGTAATTGGCATAAAGGATCTTTTGCTGAGTATTTATTTTACTATTATATACTCGAGAAACTTTAAATTTTATTTTATACCTAAAAGTAATTATTATTTTTAATACGATTTTAACAAAATATCGGTTAGAGCTGATGAATGGATTAGGTTTGACGCTTAAAGCAATTGTGAATTATAAGCGTAATTATAAAAATTTTATATTATTACTATTCTTTGGTTGAAACTATCGATATAGTATGATATATGCCAAACAAAAAAAGGCATACTCTTTAATTAAATACCTCAAACAAGTGTGAAATATTCGGGTACTTTTATAAAACGAGTACCCGAAAGTTATAATATTATTATTTTTAAACGATTTTTCTGACAAATTAGTCAGAGGTGATGAATCGATTAGGTTTTACGCTTAAGCAATTAAGAATTATAAGCGTAAGCAAACAAATTTTATATTATTACAATTCTTTGGCCTATCAGAAACAAATATGTAAATGAGATTCGACTTAAAATGCATCTCATCTACGTTTTCAATCTTTTCTATCTGGCGGCCATCTTGGGAACGTCATTTTGATATTCCAACCCAGATTTTAAAATTTTCAAATTCTATCCCCAGATGCGTGATCACCCAGAAAACCGATATTTGCATGAGAAACTTGTGTCACAGTTACTATAATGGCTTTTTTTGCCTTCAGCGGCCATCTTGGAATTTAGCCCCGATATCAAAAAAGTAAAATAAACTTGTCTCCTATGGAATTAATATGGGATCTAATATGAAAGTTTGGTTATTCTAGCTCGTACCATCTCTGAGATCTAGGCGTTTAAACGGACTGATGGACAGAGGGACAGACGTGCAGACGGACAAGGGTATACGACTACTCTATTGATCCTGATCATATTTTAGGTAACTTAGGGGTGTCTCCGACGACTCCTTCTATATGTTATAAACATTTTCGGGTTGCACAAACTTAATGGTACCCTTTGTACCATACGGTGCAAGGTATAAAAATAAGATGATAAAATTTAGAGGTGGTTTAAAAAATTTTTGGAGTCGAAATTATCTATAGATTTTTGGCAAAACATTTATCTGATGAGGCACTTTTGTACATTTTACAATATTTAAATAATGAATGATTCCCTGTAAAACCCCTTAGAGGAGCATAGGGGATCTCTAAAAATAACTGTTCGAACAGAACAGAATGAAGAATGTTTTTTTTTTGCGCTGTATTGATAGATTCGTCAAATATGCAACCTCAAAAACAATATTTTGAAAATTATAAAAAAACAATATTTGAGAAATTCTCGTTTTACATTAAAAAAAGGAGATATTCAAAATGATATTCCTAAAAAAAGAAATTAGTTTCTACGAGGGTGGATTGATAAGTTTCCGGCCTGACCAAGAGATGGCGCCACTAGGCCTACCTTGAGGTGGCGTTCTATAGTACCATCCTTAGATAGCTTGTAGCTATAGTTTCAGCCCGATCGCCATGTTAGTTTAGAATTGGAGCACACTGAACAAGACGCCTCTGTATTTTTCTTGAAACAGTCGACCAAAAATTGATTCGAAAAAACATTTCTACCGCCAATTTGACGTTGTATAAGCGTAATCCAAGCGAATTTTTGCGTCGATTCATAACCGTTGACGAAACTTGGGTCCCCCACTACACTCCTGAAACCAAAGAACAGTCTAAACAGTGGATTGGACCAGGGGAACCAACTCCAAAGAAGGCAAAAACAATTTTTTCAGCGAACAAGGTTATGGCTACTGTTTTTTGGGATGCAAGAGGTATTATATACATTGATTACCTTGAAAAGGGTACAAACTATCACTGGTCAATACTACGCAGACTTATTGCAACGTTTGAGCCACGAGGTGAAAATTAAACGACCTCATCTGGCGAAGAAAAGAATCTTGTTTCATCACGATAACGCACCAGCGCACAAGTCAATCGTTGCGATGGCTAAAATCAACGATCTGAAGTTTGAATTGATGCCGCACCCTTCCTACTCTCCAGACCTAGCCCCGAGTGACTATTATCTGTTTCCTAACCTCAAAAAATGGCTTGGCGGTAAGAGATTTGCGCACAATGAAGAAGTAATCGAAGCTGTAAATGGGTATTTTCAGGAGCTTGACGAATCAGTCTATAGAGATGGCATTACTAGACTAGAACACCGCTCTGAGAAATGTATCAGCCTTGGAGGAGATTATGTTGAGAAATAAAAAATTCTTAAAAACGTTGTTTTTCTTGGTCAGGCCGGAAACTTATCAATCCACCCTCGTATTATTGGCCTACAATTCAAATCATTCAACTTTTATTTTCTTTTTTGCTTACATTTTTGGTTTAATCAATATTTTCTCTTAAAATGTTTTTAAAATTAAAAATTTTTATTTTTTTTTAATTACAGATATATAGAAACCCTTTACTTTGGCAGTTTAAATTTGTAGCAAAACGATGTGATGACACAAAGGTTGGTAAAAAAGTAATACTAACATTTTTTATGTCATTAATAGTTATTAAAAAAATTTCTTAAAAATTCTACCAAGTTTTTCAATTTTAATACAATTTATGCCTTAAAAAAACTAAACCAAACTAACATAGTTTTTACATATGTTAAATATAAATTTTTTTATATAAATTGTCAGCCTCACAGTTTTTAAAATATATAATATTTAATATAAACATAAATAACTAATATTTAACCTTTTTTTTCAAAAATTATTGTTTCAAAAAATTACCATCCCAATTACATTTTCAGCCACAATATTCATATACCCCTTCAACCATTTAGCTATAGGGTATTATTATAACACTCACCAACAAAAACAAAAAAAATACCAACAACTTTGCATTTAGGGGTAAACATACCAAATGTGTTTGTGTGTGTGTATATATGTATGTGTGTGGGTGTGTGTCTATTTATATATTTGTTTTTTGGTTTTTAAAAAACATAAACGCTTTTTGGTGTGGCTTGCAAACAAGTTCTGTTTGGTTATTTTCTTGTATAAGAATTTTCTGCCTGGGGAATATTTTTGTACATTTTCTATTTACGTTACACTGAGCAATATAAATATACATATGTATGTAATTTGACCCTTTTAAACGGGTTTTGTTGTTGTTTTCATTGCATATTAATCATTTAGTTTTTAAGAGCTGCTTTAAGCCAGGCTAAAAAGCAAGAGAAAAATGCATACGACTCTGTCGGGCAACGTCATGAATCTCTTTTAAATAAAATTAGTATTATGTTTGGCGAAAGTAATAACCCAAAAAGTGACTATCGAAATAATTTCGTGTTTTCCATATTCGACTGGAAATCTGCTTAGTTCATTGATAGGTATAGCTTACCAGCTTAAATTTTATTGTAGGTATGATTGTTCCTATAGGAGCTATACGATATAGTCAATCGATTTCAAATAAATTTAGTACACTGCTTAGGAACTATTAACATCTTACGAATATCACATTTGGTCCCAATAGTCTTCACAAACAATCGAAACATTACAAATTTATTTTTTGGAAGATCGGCCGATTTTGTTCAACTTATTTTGCTCTATCTCCTCTCGTTTAGAAGTTATGGCCATTTGAAGTTAAAAATGTGAACTTTGTCCGATTGACCTAAAATTTTTTTCTTATTATTGCTGACGACGCCACTGATTCGAAAATGTAGTTATTTTTGCTCTATCTCTTCTCGTTTCGAAGTTATGGCCATTTCAAGAAAAAAATATCAAGTTTTTCCGATTGGCTTAAAACTTGGTTCTATTGCAGCTGACGACGCCACTGATTCGAATCTGAGGTTATTTTTGCTCTATCTCTTCTCGTTTAGAAGTTATGGCCACTTAAAGAAAAAAATATCAACTTTGTCCGATTGGCTTAAAATTTGGTCCTATTGTAGCTGACGACGCCACTGATTCGAAAATGTGGTTATTTTTGCTTTATCTCTTCTCGTTT